>JAJONR010007775.1:0-41595 GCA_029582245.1 Solanum etuberosum
TTCTTTTATGTTCAAATTGAATTATTTTATATCACTTATTTTTACTTAATAAGAGTTTTTCCCTTAAAAATCCCTTTAGTTTATTTCCTTTCAAAAAACAAAAAATAGGTTTTCCAACTTAGTTAAATTTTTAAAGTTAGTCAAATATGTTTAGTCAAGTCGTTGGTCAACCGCAAGTTAGCGGACATTCCGAGTGCCTAACACCTTCTCGGAATGTAAATTGAACCCCGAACCCCTTTAATTTTCAAACGATTTTTATTCTGTTTAAATCTTTTGAAAAAAATTTAAGTTTTCTTAATTTCTTTCAAAAATTAAGTGGCGACTCTTTTGAAAGATCGATTTTTCTTCAATTATAAGTTGAATCGATTTTTTTTTTAAAATAAGTCGATCATTTCCCTTTTTCCGTTATAAAACAGAAACCATAATTCTAATTTTCACCAAATTTCCTCAAAAATTGGCACTAATTACTTGCTTTAACAGGATTTTTGAGTTTTAAAAAAAGTAGCAAAAGTTTTTTAATAAAATATTTACAATTTAGTTAATATAGACATGTAAAATTTATTGAGTTTGGTCCATATAAAATTTGAACTTATCTAAATTATTTGGTCAAATGGTTTATTTGAACTTTAAAAATTAAGTAATCTATTTTATTTTTCAAAATCAAGATTTATTTCATTTTGAGGCCCAAAGTCATGACATATGTCAAGTGACTTGATATTTCCGTCAAATTCAAGACTAACAAGATTATACCGTCCAAATTCAAGAATCTATCAAAAGTGTGTAGTATCAAAAATGACATGTCTGGCCAATAATGAATAGTCTTATCACGTTGAATTTATGATAAACATGAACCAATCAAAATGCGTTAAAAGAGTTCATTAACACTTGGACCGTCTACCCCAACATTTATAAAGAGAGGGAGATTGCATAACTTTTTGAGAACATCCATTAAGCATTTGAAAAAATATCACTATCGACCACCTATATAGTTCTTCGAAATGAGCAGTCAACAAGGTTATTTTCAAAGATCAATCCAAAATAATAAAGTGTTGTCCGACATTTTTAATGATCAAAATACATTTCTAAGAGGTCCAAATTATCGTGCAATTCGAGAAATATGATACTAAAGGTCCTCTATCACAAAAAATAGCGGAGAAGAATCAAACAAACAACATAATTGTTCTCAACAAGATTCACTAATAAAATTATATTTTTTCTTTGGCTGTAGTTAATTTTCAACACACAAAAATTTAGTACGAACAATCATGACATACAACTCATACACAAATTTATTGTTGTATACAATCTGGTCAAAATATACAACTTGCATATAATTCGTATACAGTTGTGTTGTTGTATTTTGTATGCCATATGTATGCATCTTATGTGTAGGGTATATCACTTTACATTCGAGAAATATGATACTAAAGGTCCTCTATCACAAAAAATAGCGGAGAAGAATCAAACAAACAACATAATTGTTCTCAACAAGATTCACTAATAAAATTATATTTTTTCTTTGGCTGTAGTTAATTTTCAACACACAAAATTTTAGTACGAACAATCATGACATACAACTCATACACAAATTTATTGTTGTATACAATCTGATCAAAATATACAACTTGCATATAATTTGTATACAGTTGTGTTGTTGTATTGTGTATGCCATGTGTATGCATCTTATGTGTAAGGTATATCACTTTACATCTAAGCTCCAACAATACATTAGTGGTTGTTAATGAAACATCAAGTCCTTATAACTAATATTTATTTATGGCTTAGATATACTTGATGAAAGAATGAGAGAGAAAGAAAGAAAATGAGAAAGAGTGGAGCTTAATCATATACTTTTTATTTTATTGTTTTGTTAAACATCTTATGAAAACTATTTGATTATAAGAGTCTTCTGGAGAATTTTCATAGCGTAAGTCATGTTAAACACATTATCTTAAGAACATTTTATTCCAAATAGGTGTACCTCCAAACTTTAATAAACTCTTCTGATATAATATTAAAAATTAAAAATTAACAAATAAAAAGTAATCCCAAAGAATAAGAAAGCAAGAAAGAAAGTATATCTTTAAATTCTTAGAGAAAGAGAGAGAAAAGGTATTTTTTTTTACACAAATATAAAGTTTCTCCTAATTAGAGTCGTCAAAAAAGGTCTGCTCAGCCTTACCAGGCCCAAGCCTCGCGGACCAAGGAATTTGATGGCTAGGGCGGGGCTGCCCTTTATTTGGAAGGGCCTGAAAATGTTCAACTCATTCCTAGAAGGGCCACGGGCTGGGCGAGCTAGCCTTTTTAAAAAAAAACTTAAATATCTATAACATCAAGAAAATGAGAAGATTTTCAAATCAAACATGACAAACAATAATGTTGTTTCAATATTACTAGCAAAAACTCTAGTGTGATTAACATGTATCTAGGATACTAGTTACATGAGATACATGTATCTGATATGATGCATCCCAGATACGCGAACGAGATAACAAAGTAGCGAGCGAGATGAGAGGGAGACGAGAGCGTGAGATTTGTCTATACGTGTGAATCCATTTAGATAGAGTGTATCTAGAACAAATTACACCTAATTTTGAACCCATGTATCCCGAGATACATGTATCTGAACACACCAAAATTTGATAAGATACGTAATATTACAATATAACGTACATCTAAGTAATTAGCTCATACACTAGTTAGATTTCTGTAAGTTACCTTTAAATAAATAGTTTTGGCCCATGGATCGACCCCGGCCCAGCCTCAAGGATCGAAGGCTTATATGGGTCGAACTTATAAGCCCTAATTTTAAATGGGCTTGAAAAACCCTATTCCAATAACAGATTGAGTTGGGCCGACCCCATGGGCTAAGCCCAATTTGACGGCTCTAGTCCTAATTTGAACCCTATTTTACTTAAGTATGTATTTAAGTGAACAAAACCTACTTTTCTCACTTTTTTTAATGATAAGAAATAATCAGGCTAGTCTTTAGCTGTGCAGAGATAAAACCCTAGCTCCTATGCAGTAGTTTGCAAATGACCTAGAGCTAATTTACATTAGATTAGCTCGATTCAGGCAAATACTTTGCTTTCGATGGCAAGGGCGAAGGCAAGGGATTTCAAATTCATATCTCCAATATGAAAATTTCAAGCCCAAACTAATGAGCCAGCCCGAAGGATCAATTCTTCTCACCTTCTTCCACTTACTGTTACTGATTTTGTATTTATGAAAGAGATTGTGATTTGTGGCGGAAGAGGAAGATTGAACAGAAGATAAAAATTGCGGCTTTCCCAACTTAATATATATATATATATATATATATATATATATATCCGGTACGCCGTTTGCTTCTTTTGCTTTCTTTCATTCTTCACATAAGTCTTCTATTATTGTTAATTTTGCTGGCAAAAAACCTGATATCTTAGAGCTTTTGATTTCAAGAACACTTTTTTTTCAATTTTATGGCAATTCCAAAATGACCCGTTATTGTTTCTTTCTGCCAGCATCTGTGTGTTTTCAGTGAAATTTGATAATTGGGGGAGATGGAATGGGTGTAAAATTAGTTTATCTATGGAATTGTCCTATTTTAGTAAAATAATAAATGAAGATCCCTTCATGTATAGTGAAGTAGTAGATAAAAGGAAAATAATTTATCAAATGCTGTGTTACTGTCCAAATAAAAAAATGTCATCTTGTTTATAAGTTTCCCTTTAATAGAAAATAAGGAACTTTTCTGTTAGAAGCTTATGAAATTTACATACCGGAAATATCAGAAGTAAAATAACTTAGATGCCTGTAAAATGTGTTTGGAGGTTAGAGGTGTTCCCCTAACTTACACTAGAGTGATTAAGGATATGTATGATGATGCTAAGACTTGGGTCTGGACTATGGGAGGTGACTCGGAACTTTTCCCAGTCGCGATGGAGTTGCACTAAGGATCTACTCTTAGTCCGTCTTTATTTGTATTGGCTATGGATATACTTCAACGTCACATTCAAGGATAGGTGCCTTGGTGCATGTTATTTGCACGTGGCATAGTTCTGATTGATGAGACACGAGGGGGACTTAACACAAGATTGGAGGTTTAGAGACATACTTTTGAGTCAAAAGGTTTTAAGTTGAGCATGACCAAAATTGATTACTTGGAGTGCAAGTTGAATGACGTGTCTTATGAAGGGGATGTGGACGTGAGAGGCTTGACACACATGTCATCCCTAGGAGAGGAAGTTTCAAGTACATGGGTCAGTGTTCCAAGGTAATGGGGAGATTGATGAGGATGTCACTCATCGTATTGGGGCAGGGTGATGAAATGGAGGCCAACATTCGGTGTTCTGTGTGATAAGAATGTATTACCTAAACATAAAAGTTAGCTCTACCGAGTGATGGATAGACTAAGTCTGCTATATGAGGCGAAATGTTGGCCGGACGAGAATTCTCAGGCTCAGAAGATGCGAGTGACGGAGATGAGGATGTTTGGGTGAATGTGTGGTGTACGAAGAGAGATAAAATTAGGAATAAAGATATTCCAGACAAGTTAGGAGTGGCTCCGGTGCAGGATAAGATGTGGAAAGTGAGCGTGAGATGGTTTGGGCATGTGAGGAGGAGAGGTGCAAATGTCACGATTAGGAGGTGTGATTGGTTGGTCATAGTAGCTTGAGGAGTAGTAGAGGTAGGCCTTAAAAGTATTGAGTGAGGTGATTAGACAATATATGAAGCATCTCTAGTTCATCAAGAACATGACTCTTGATAGAATGGTGTGAAGGTCGAGGATTAGGCTAGAAGGTTAGTTAGTTGACAAGAGTTCTCGTTCACTTTCCGGGAGTATTAGTATTATTCGTTTCTTTCCCTTATTTTTTAGATTTCTATCACTAGCTATTGCTTCAATATCTTATTATCTTGATTCTATTTGTTGCTATTGCCTCTTTTTCATTGTTTGCTCAGCCAAAGTTTTTTTTTAAAACAACTTCTCTACCTTCTTAAAGGTAGGGGCAATGTATGCGTTCACTCTATCCTCCCCAAACCCACTTGTGGGAACACATTGGGTTTGTTGCCTATACATTGTGAAAAGTAGATGATCTAGAATCTAGATAATTTTTTTATGACAAGGGAAACCCGCAGCCTCTACCCTTTGGGTCTAGATCATGTTAAGTTGCTAATAAGTTTCCTAAATTCATATTTGTCCAATTATGTGAACGTTTGAAGACTTACTTTAATAAAGTAGGGTGCAATTTAATGCGCGTTTAACAAATAGATTCCCAGTAATTACCAAAATTTGATTATCTTAAGTAAAATGCAATGACTAGCACATTTAATTTTGAAGCATTTCATCTGACCAGAAAGGCTAGCTCAAGTGGAAAGAACTCTCCACCTCCAACCTTGAGGTTGGGGGATTGAGTCACCAAGGGAACAAGGTGGAGAGGACCAGTATTGACTCCTAAGGACAGAGGGGTCTGAGGTTGGTAGATTTAGGTTACCATATAAAAAATAATTAAAAGATTCTGTTGATCTAGTCAAATACAGAACCAAAATGAAGGAACACTCAAATTGATTAAAGTCGCAATAATAATCATAAGACTTGAAATATAGACCAAACAACAGATAGCTTGATAAAAAAAATTGTGAAGGACTGAGAAAGCAGATATTCCATCTTCCCAATAAGTATGCCTAAACATCACAACATTTGTTCGTTATTATTTCTGGCTCCAAGAAAAGCTTTGACATGCCGATGCATAAAATGATGCTTCAGGAGTTCACATATTTGAGTATCATCATCATCTGTCGACTTCTCAGATGATAAATCAACTGGAGGCAGTAACTCACCTTTATCTAGCAAACAAGGCTTTCCTCGTAATTGTCATAATAAAAAGAGTACATAGTACCAGCAATATTGATGCTTTCCTTTGTTTCCATCTCAGGATTTTACGACAATCAGTAACGGCTAGTACCATGCCCAAATTCCCCTGGCCCAGTGCAACATTATATTCTTTGCTCCATGAATCTATGTCTCCATACCTTTTCATTACCCAAATAGAGCAACTGCTGCTCCAAACACGTGTATCATAATGATACACAACAAGTAATTCCTCAAGCTGTGGAACATTCAAATTTGTGGGTGGTTCATTGACCAAAATTTCTGGTAATGATAATTCCTGAAAAATCTCCTCATTGAGATCAAACATCATAGTCAAGTTGTCCACCCTTCTCTCCCCATTCCTCTTTTATGCAGTCCAGTGGACTTTCCCACAAACTTGAACTTGTTTCCAGAAGGTTTCTACAACACCAATATCTGGAATAAAACCATCAAAATCCTTTCAGATTCCTGAACTAAGTGCATATATCTTGACCCTAGGTGGCATCAAGTATTGACCATCACCATGAGCATAGGCCATCCTCACAACCTTGTAGTCTCTTGTTTTAACAACAAAGCCAAACCCAAAGACAAACATGCAAGTCCTTGAGTTGTCACAACAAAGAGAGTCATTGGGAGGGTGAGGCATCTGTATATCCTAGGGTTCCAAAGTGTGAGACGACTTCTATATTCTAATAAGTCATCGAACTAAAAGAGAACACCGTTGCATATACCAATGATCCCACAATAGAAATAATATGGTACTCCGCCATTAAAAGGTGATCTTAATGGTATTATAGTGTCAAGATCTAATACATCAGCGAGTCAGATTTTTTCCTTCTTGAGACCTGTTCTGAAATACCTTTTGAAAAAATGTGTAGGGGGGTTTTAGGAGGACTGGTTGTTGTGTATGTAGCCATATGGAGTCGGGGCTTGAAATTAGTACATTCCAAGATTTTGAAAATCACCTTAATTGGAGGAGAGATTTGGGTGGGAGCCTTGAGAATATTTAAACCATCATCTCTGTTGGGAGATATTCTGACATTTTTCTTTGGTTGCGAAGTTAGGTGGGGGAGGGAGAGCTCTAGAAAGAGAGATTGCTTGCTGGGTGTGGGCAGGTTTTGAAGTATCAATAGTGAATAGAGCTTCAATGCGATGATAAGAAGTTAGAGAAAGCACTATTTATACCCGGTAAATAGAGAAAAGACTAAATTTTGTACCCAAAACAACAATTGGATTCTAATCTAGAAAGGTAAATTGTTCAATAACTTGCTTAAGGCCTCTCCTCACATTTAGGAAACAAAATCACTGATAATTTATTTGAGCTTAACAATAATTTTTTTTAGGGAAACGGGCAAATATACCCCTCAACTATGCAATTTTGAGCAGATATACCCTTCGTTGAAAAAGTGATGCATATATACCCTGATCATCTAAATGCATATTTGGCCTTTTCCTTGACAAATTATTTTAAAAAATAATCCTAAAACTGTTTGCTTAATTCCAAAAATATCATGTGGCTTCAAAATAGAGAATTTCAAAAATGACTTATCATTTTTGAGATCTATAGCTTTAGTTTGAGTATTTACAGTTCATAGCTACTGTTTGGATTGCTAAGCGGGAAAAAAAGCTCTCTTGCCTCTTTCCCCAATCTCGCTCGTCTCTCTCTCTCTCTATATATATGCCCTCTCTTCTCTCTCTCCATCTCCCTCTTTGTATTTTTTACTTCTCTATCTTTCTCTTTGTATTTTGTATTTTCACCACTCTCCCTGTTTATATTTCATATATTCACCTTTCTTTGTATTTATATATTTTTTGAGGTATCGTGCGAATGTATTTGTTGTATCATATGTGTATTTAGGTTGTATCCTCTCTCTCTCTCCTCTGTATTCTTTATGTCCACCTCTCTCTGTATTTCTATATTTTTGAGGTGTCATGCAACTGTATTTGTTGTACTGATAGTGTTCTTATGTTAATCATCTAGTGTTTCTGTCTTTGCTAGCATTTGAACATGTGACCTCATGGTGCTCAACCCACTTCATTGACGACTTAGATGTCATTTGTTTTCATTAAGATTTAGACGTATGAATTTGAATGCACATCTGAATGATTAAGATGTTGTTTCTAAATCAGAATACTGAATGATTCCATCCATTCCGTCTCTGCAAACTTTCCTATTCTAGTTTGTCTAATAGCCAAGCAACTGAGTTTCTGAATAACATAAGTTAGTAAGCACCAAGTTTTTAATACAACATAATGTTGGGGACTTAGCCTTCTACTAAGCACACGTGTGACACTTGACAATTTGCTCATGTTCTTGAACTACTTGCTCATGATCTTGCTATACCAAGTCAGCCTAAAACTCTAGGAATCGCTAAGAGAATGGAAGAGAGAACACAATAGGATTGCTAGGAAAAATTGTATTGTGGAGAACTTTGATTTTTGTTTTGAAAACATGTTTTCAAAAGTTAGTTGTACAAAGAGTATTCGTTGCAACACGAACATATATATATATATATATATATATATATATATATATATTTATTTTTATCTCAAAAAAAATATGACTCCCCATTACTAAAAAGCTTCAAATGATACTAATAAAAAGCAGAAAATAAAACAACCATTTCAACTAGAGATAAATACCGAAAAACATAACATAAAAGATAAAAACATAGGAGGGATTCAAGCCACAATCAACGACCACCACTGGTGCATTCACAGGCAAAGTGACTATCCTTACCATATTTGTAGCAACTGCCGCCGCCGCCACCGTCTTGACCAACACAGCCAGAGTCTCTACCACCTCCGCCACCGCCATCTTCACCTTGGCTACATTCCCTAGTAGAGTGGCCAGACACGCCACACTTACGACGATGCTGATAGTTGTGGAGGAGGAAGCGACTATTTAAAGTGTGGCGAGTCTTGCCACTTTGCTAGGGAGTGTAGCCAAAGTGAAGGTGGCGGTAACGAAGGTGGTAGATACTCCGGTGGTGGTGGTTGAGGCGGTTGCTACAAATGTGGTGAGGATGGTCACTTTGCTCGTGAATACCAGTGGTGGTCGTTGATCGTGGCTTGAATCCTTCCTATGGCTTTATCTTTTAAGTTATGTTTTTCGATATTTATCTCTAATTGAGATGGTTGCTTTATTTTCTACTCTTTATTAGTATTATTTTGAAGCTTTTTAGAAAAGGGAGTCATATTTTTGTTCGTGCTGCAATGCATACTCTCTGTACAACTATACAATACATGTTTTCAAAGTAAAAATCAAAGTTTTCTACAATAAAATCTTTCCTAGCAATCCTCTTGTGTTCTCTCTTCCATTCTCTTAGTGATTCTTAGAGTTTTAGGCTGACTTGACGTAGCAAGATCATCAGCAAGTGGTGCAAGAATGCAAGCAAATTGTCAAGTGCCTTACGTGTGCTTAGTAGAAGACTAAGTCCATGACATTATGTTGTATTAAAAACTTGGTGCTTACTAACTTATGTTATTCTGCTTGACTATTAGACAACCTGGAACTTGAAAGTTTGCAGAGACAGAATACATAAGGGAAATATCAGAAGTAAAATAACTAAGATGCCCGTACAATGTGTTTGGAGGCTAGAGGTGTTTCCCTAACTTACACTAGAGTGATTAAGGGCATGTATGATGATGCTAAGTCTTGGGTCTGGACTATTGGAGGTGACTCAGAACGTTTCCCAATCGTGATAGAGTTGTACTAAGGATCTACTCTTAGTCCATCTTTATTTGCATTGGCTATTGTAATACTTACACGTCACACTCAAGGATAGGTGCCTTGGTGCATGTTATTTGCACATGACATAGTTTTAATCGATGAGACACGAGGGAGACTTAAAACAAAATTGGAGGTTTAGAGACATACTTTCGAGTAGAAGGGTTTTAAGTTGAGCATGACCAAAATTGATTACTTGGAGTGCAAGTTGAATGACGTATCTTATGAAGGGGATGTGGGCACGAGGCTTGACACAAATGTCATCCCTAGGAGAGAAAGTTTCAAGCACATGGGTTAGTGATCCAAGGTAATTTGGAGATTGATGAGAATGTCACTCATCGTATTGGGGCAGAGTGATGAAATGAAGGCTAACATCTCTGTGTGATAAGAATGTACTACCTAAACATAACGGTTAGCACTACCGAGTGGTGGTTAGATTGAGTTTTCTATCTGAGGTGAAGTGTTAGTCGATCAAGAATTCTCATGTTCAGAAGATGTGAGTGATGGAGATGAGGATGTTGGGGTGGATGCGTGGTGTACGAAGAGAAATAAGATTAGGAATGAAGATAATGAAGATATTCAGGACAAGTTAGGGGTGGGTCCCGTGCAAGATAAGATGTGGAAAGTGAGGTTGAGATGGTTCGGGCATGTGAGGAGGAGAGGTGCAAATGTCACGGTTAGGAGGTGTGATAGTTTGGTCGTAGTAGCTTGAGGAGGGGTAGAGGTAGGCCTCAGAAGTATTGGGGTGAGGTGATTAGACAGCATATGAAGCATCTCCAGTTCATCGAGGACATTACTCTTGATAGTAGGGTGTGAAGATCGAGGATTAGGCTAGAAGGTTAGTTAGTTGGCAAGATTTTTCGTTCACTTTGTATTATATTCGTTTCTTTCCCCTTTTTTAGATTTATATCACTACCTGTTGTTTCTATATCTTATTATCTTGATTCTATTTGTTGCTATTGCCTCTTTTTCATTGTTTGCTCATCAAAGGCGCGCTTTATGAGAGCTTAAGCCCTGAAGCGAGGCTCAAAACGTGTTGAGCGCTTCGCCTCGCTTTATGTGCGCTTCAGTGTCGTCATCAAGGTTCTAAGGCAAACGTTTCCTTGCCAATGAGCCTCTTATGAAGAAGTGAAATTAAATAATTGATATTTCACTTTATCATAAAAAAAAATCAAATTTTTTGGTCATATATTTGTCATTCATGTTTATAATTATTAGTCTTGGACTAAACATATATATATTTGTATGCTTTTCTCCCTTTGCGCCTTTTTTCATTAAAGCCCACGCTTTATTTGCGCTTAAAGTCCCCACGGACCTTAGAGCTTTTTTGCGCTTTTCACCTTTGATAACACTAAGCCAAGGTCTTTCTGAAAACAACCTCTCTACCTTCTCAAAGATAGGGGCAAGGTATGTGTTCACTCTATCCTCCCCAAACCTCACTTGTGGGAACACATTGGGTTTGTTGCCTATACATTGTAAATGTAGACGGTTAGAATCTTGATCATGTTTAGTTGCTAATAAGTTTCCTAAATTCATATTTGTCCAATTATGTGAACGTTTGAAGACTTCCTTTAATAAGGTAGGGTTCAATTTAATGCGCTTTTTCATAAAGAAAAAGCTTGCACATGTTATGAACTGTGAAAATCGATCAGGCTGTCTACTTTTGGTTACGGTGCAATTAAATGTGCATTTCGGAAGGAAAAAGCTTGCACATGTAATGAACTGAGAAAATCCATCAAGCTGTAATTTTGTCAATTTCAATGGTTAACAAAACAAAACGAAGGATTTTTAACTTTTGAAATTTTAAAATGTTTGCTTGTGTCCTTTTAAGGGCAGGGGGGCTAGCCTCCTCTCCACTTCTCTGTATTAACAGTACACATAATATTATTTAGTATTCACATAACTTCTTATTCTTCGATGTGTTTTACTATTTGTTGCTCATTTGCTCTATATTATTTAGTATTCCCGTCTAATCCAACCGATGCGGGACTTCAACACCGAAAAAAGGAAGAAAGTCTATTTTTGATATTCAAAACTAGATTTATGATCTTTTGGAAGAACTTCTTAACGGGTATCTAATTAATTATTTTTTTCGACAATGAAATTACTTAAAAAATTGCGTCGCTCGGACACACTAATTAATGATTTTACAGACACAAACTCTTAAGTGATAATTTATTATCTTAAAGTCAACAATAATGATCTTATCAGTCAAACGCTAAATATTCGTACGGTTTGTCTTGTAACATAGGCACTCTTATTTCTATTATTTTTGCTCATTAGTAGCTGAATCATCATGCTGTTTATTACATGTTGGTTTTATGAATTGGAATGTGTGACTGACTATGTATGGTTCATTTAATTTACCATAGTTTTCAAAGTAGTGAATCCAAAATCAACAACAAAAAGTGAAGTTAATAACATCTACAACAAAAGTTACCAATTTTAAAAAAAGAAGTTGATAACATCTACAACAATACTAGTGAATTTAAAACAGTTGAATGAATCAGAAGACATTGTTGCTGAGCTAGAGCGCCACACTTATTCATTACTAATTTCATATTTCTTCATTATCGACTAAGTTGTTATTTCTGGTGTTAACATTCATTATTCATTACAGATTAAGGGATCAATGGTATTGGATTCATTAGCTTGAACTAAAATAATATATAGGCTTCAAAAAATCACGATTACTTGTAAGCAAAAATTTAATCATCTACAAAGCATGTCTAGGTTATGATTTTCCATGTAATGCAATATGGATACCAAAGGTGCCGATGAAAGTGTGTTTTCACTTGTTTAGCTGCTTGAGGGTTGATTTGGCAGTGGAAAATTTTAGAGAGCGAAAGGTTGTATACGCCAGTTCGTGTTATATGTGTAAGGAGGCGGACGAGGACGTGGATCATCTTCTTATACATTGCCAGTTGACTATGAGGTTATGGTGGGATATGTTTAGGTAGTTTGATACTTCATGGGTAATGCCAAATATTGTGAAAGAGTTGATATTCAGCTGGAAGATTGGGAGGAGAAAACGAAGGGCTTGGAACATGGTTCCACTTGCGTTAAATTGGATTGTTTGGAGAGAAATAAGAGTGCTGTTGAAGGACTAGAATCGAGTTTCTCTCAGTTGAGGAGTATATGTTCCCTTGTTTTCTTTGGATGCACACCAACAGTTCCTTGTTTTATAGATGATTGGTGAAGTTTGTAGAGAATCATATTGTTTTGTAGATTATTTAGCTTTTGGTATAAAACCTGTATATGACTACTTATGGCCATGTTTATGAATGAAATACTCTTGCTTGATAAAAAAAGGTTATGGTTAAAGTGTGAAACAAAGACGGATTCCTGGCTCATGATGAAGTTGTGCTTCATGCAGAGAAGGGGAGATGGTATATCAACACCAAAATCACGGAAACTTCACTTATTGGTAACAGAGAGAACAGAGCAGAAGTTCATTTTCACGATGCAGATCACATGCCAACCAGGTAATTCAGTTTGAATTTTGAGACGTATGACCTATTCTATAAGCTGCAGTTCATGCCACAAGAAGTTCTGTGCTTTTAAATTATAAGCATAAATTACGCTTCGCCAGTAAACATCTATCTCTACATTTTACTCTGTGACCAGCTAGGTACATCTACTCAGTAAAAGTGTATCTTGTAAATACCCATGTCTGACAAGACAGATGCGTGTTTTCTCCCAAAATTATGAGTACGTCAGTATTCTTTTTTTGGCTTAGTACACTTCCTTTTTCTAACATTAGCTTAGAACACTTGTCTTTTCTCTCTCACCTTCTATGGCTGACCCTCACCTACTTCACCATCTCTTCACCATTTCAGATATACAACAACTCACAAATCACACCCACAAACACCATTAAATTCCACCGGCTGCCACCTTAACCATCGGACAGTTGCAAAGGAGATAAAAAAAAGTTGAAGGTAGTCGATGCCAGAAAAAGAAACATTCTGGTTTACACTCTTTCTCACCGCAAAATATGCCAGCCTACACTCGGTTGTTGTCCCAGATAAATGTTGCTTGTGTATTTCAATAGCTGCTAAAAAATAACTAAGAAAAAAGAATTAAGAATATTGTTACTCTTCTTTTTTTTTAATTTTAGAATAGAATCTTGAATGATCAATAAACTGCTGGCGTCTCTGCATTTTCTGTGTGAACAATTGAAGAAAGCCCAAGACTTTGGTAGCGGTTTATCTCATATTTGATTGATAAGTTCATAACTAATCAAGAAATAGATTCCCAGCAATTACCAAAATTTGATTATCTTAAGTAAAATGCAATGACTAGCACATTTAATTTTGAAGAATTTCATCTGACAAGAAAGCTAGCTCAAGTGGAAAGAGCTCTCCACCTCCAACCTTGAGGTCGGGCCGTTGGGTGATTGAGTCAGCAGGGTGGAGAGGACCAGTATTGACTCCTAGGGAGAGAGGGGTCTTGGGTTGGTAGATTTAGGTTAACATATAAAAAATAATTAAAAGATTCTAAACATTCAGATTAGTTGATCTAGTCAAATACGAAACCCCAACTGGAGGAACACTCAATTTATTAAAGTCGCAATAATAATCATAACAATTGAAATAGACCAAACAACAAATAACTATGATAAAATAAATTGGGAAGGACTGAGAAGGCAAATATTCCATCTCCCCTAAACTTCAGGCTCCAAGTAAAGTTGTGACATGATTATGCATAACATGATGCTTCAGGAGTTCAAGTATTTGATGATGATGATGATCATCATCATCATCATCATTATCATCATCATCATCATCATCGTCGTCGTCATCTGTCGACTCCTCAGATGCTAAATCAGCTGGAGGCAGTAACTCCCCTTTATCTAGCAAAACAAGGCTTTCCTCGTAATTCTCATAATAAAAAGAGTACATAGTACCAGCAATAGCGGTTCTT
This sequence comes from Solanum etuberosum, assembly GCA_029582245.1. Taxonomy (NCBI): domain Eukaryota; kingdom Viridiplantae; phylum Streptophyta; class Magnoliopsida; order Solanales; family Solanaceae; genus Solanum; species Solanum etuberosum. The sequence continues at coordinate 14,508 of JAJONR010007775.1, forward strand.
TCCGTTGTTTGCAACTCTGGATTATACAGAGCTAGCATCCCTGTCATGTCTGTCAACAATATTTTACGACAATCAGTAACGGCTAGTACCATGCCCAAATTTCCCTGGCCCAGTGCGACATTATATTCTTTGCTCCATGAATCTGTGTCTCCATACCTTTTCATTACCCAAATGGAGCAACTGCTGCTCCAAACACGTGTATCATACTGGTACACAACAAGTAATTCCCCAAGCTGTGCAACATTTAAATTCGTAGGGGGTTCATTAACCAAAATTTCTGGTAATGATAATTCCTGAAAAATCTCCTCATTGAGATCAAACATCACAATCAAGTTCTCCACCCTTCTCTCCCCATTCCTCTTGTATGCAGTCCAGTGGACTTTCCCACAAATTTCAACCTGTGTCCAGAAATACTCTACGACACCAATATCTGGAATAAAACCATCAAAATCCTTCCAGATTCCTGAACTAAGCGCATAAATCTCAACCCTAGGTGGCAGCAAGTATTGACCATCACCATGAGCATAGGCCATCCTCACAACCTTGTAGTCTCTTGTTTTAAGAGCAAAGCCAAACCCAAGGACAAACATGTAAGTCCCTGAGTTGTCACAGCCAAGAGGAGTCATTGGGAGGGTGAGGCATCTGGATATGCTAGGATTCCAAAGTACCACAGGACTTCCATGTTCTAATAAATCATCTAACATACAGAGAACACCGTTGCATATACCAATGATCCTACAATAGAAATAATCTGGCAATCCGACATTGAAAGGTGATCTTAATCGCATTACAGGGGTGTCGAAATTTGATACATCAGCGAGTCGAATTTTTTCCTTCTTGAGACCTGTGCTGAAATACCTTTTGAAAAAATGTGTAGGGGTTTTTAGGAGGACCGACTGTTGTGTATGTAGCCATATGAAGTCGGGGCTTGAAATTAGTGCATTCCAAGATTTTGATACACACCTTAATTGGAGGAGAGATTTGGGTGGGAGCTTTGAGAAGATTAGGACCATCATCTCTGTTGGGAGATAATCTGACATTTTTCTTGGTTATGAAGTTGGATGGGGTAGGGAGAGCTATGGAAAGAGAGACTGCTTGCTGGGTGTGGGCAGGTGTTTGAAGTATCAATAGTGAATAGAGCTTCAATGCAATGATAAGAAGTCAGAGGAAGCACTATTTATACAGTGTAAATAGAGAAAAGACTAAATTATGTACCAAAAACAACAATTGGATTCTCATCAAGAAAGGAAAATTCTTTAATAACTTGCTTAAGATCTCTCCTCACACTTAGGTAACAAAATCTTAGGACTAACTTATGTACCAAAAACAACAATTGGATTCTCATCTAGAAAGGAAAATTCTTTAATAACTTGCTTAAGATCTCTCCTCACATTTAGGTAACAAAATCTAAAGACTAACTTATGTACCAAAAACAACAATTGGATTCTCATCTAGAAAGGAAAATTCTTTAATAACTTGCTTAAGATCTCTCCTCACATTTAGGTAACAAAATCTTGAAAATTTATTTGAGCTTAGCTATCAAAAAAATTAGGGTAAACGGGCAATATACCCCTCAACTATGCAATTTTGAGCGGATATACCCCTTGGTTAAAAAAGTAATGCATATATACCCTCATTGTCTAACAAATGATGCATATTTGGCCTTTTCCTTAACAGATTGTTAAAAAAAATAATCCTAAAACTGTTTGCTTAATTCCAAAAATGTTACGTAGCTTTCAAAAAGAGAATTTAAAAAATGACTTATCAACTTAGAGATCTATAGCTTTAGTTTGAGTATTTACAGTTCATAGCTACTGTTTGGATTGCTAAGCAGGAAAAAAAAAGCTCTCTCCTATTTCCTCAATCTCGCTCGCCTCTCTCCTCTCCCTTTCTCTCTCCCTCTCTATATATATGCCCCCCCTTTCTCTCTCCCTCTCCCTCTTTGTATTTTGATTACCTCTCTATCTCCCTCTTTGTATTTTGTATTTTGTATTTTCTCTACTCTTTCTCTTAGTATTTTATATTTTCGCCTCTCTTTGTATTTTGTATTCTCGTCATTCTCTCTCTTTATATATATATTTCTTGAGGTATCATGTGAATGTATTTGTTGTATTCATATGTGCATTTAGGTTGTATCCTCTCTCTCTCCCTCTCACCCCCTCTCTATATTCTCTATGTCCACTTCTCTCTGTATTCCTATATTTTTTAGGTGTCATGCGACTGTATTTGTTGTATTGATAGTGCTTTTAGGTTAAACACCTAGTGTTTTTGTCTCTGATAGCATTTGAACCTGTGACCTCATAGTACTCAATCCACTTCATTGACCACTAAGGTTTTATTTGTTTTCATTAAGATTTAGACGTCTGAATCTGACTACACATCTGAATGATTAAGATATTGTCTCTTGATTTGAATACTGAATGATTAAGACTATTTGTTGTCAGCATTCCTCATTTTGTCATAGCCCTTCTTGCAGACGACATCCTAAATGACGTTGGCTTAGGTATTCGCAACATTGATTTCTCCGCCGTTTCATTACCTTAGTTGTAACCTTGCTTTGATACCACATTGTCACAGACTTCTATTAAGCACATGTGGGGCACTTGACAATTTGCTCACGTTCTTGCACCAGTTGCTCACGATCTTGCTATGTCAAGTTAGCCTAAAACTCTAGGAATTGCTAAGAGAATGGAAGAGAGAACACAAGACGATTGCTAGGAAAGATTTTATTGTAGAGAACTTTGATTTTTGTTTTGAAAATATGTATTGTATAGTTGTACATAGAGTATCCATTGTCGTACGAACAAAAATACAGCTCCCCATTACTAAAAAGCTTCAAAATGATACTAATAAAGAGTAGAAAATAAAGCAACCATCTCAACTAGAGATATATACCAAAAAACATAACAATTTAAAAGATAAAAGCATAAGAGGAATTCAAGCCACGATCAACAACCACCACTGGTGCATTCACGGGCAAAGTGGCCATCCTCGCCACAGCAACCGCCACCACCGCCTCGACTACCACCGACAGAGTATCTACCACCACCTTCACTCTGGCTACACTCCCTAGCAAATTGGCCAGTCTTGCCACACTTAAAACAACCGCTTCCTCCTCCACACTGCCAACGCTGTTGTGGTGGAGGAGGAAGTTATTGTTTTAAGTGTGGTGAGTCTAGCCGCTTTGCTAGGGAGTGTAGTTAGTGTGAAGGTGGTGGCGGCGGAGGTGGTAGATACTCCGATGGTGGTGTTGCTACAAATGTGGTGAGGATGGTCACTTTGTCCGCCAACCCACCAGTGGTGGTCGTTGATCGTGGCTTGAATCCCTCCTATGCTTTTATCTTTTAAGTTATGTTTTTCGGTATTTATCTGTAGTTGAGATTGTTACTTTATTTTCTGTTCTTTATTAGGGTATCATTTTGAAGCTTTTTTGTTATGCGTAGTCGTATTTTTGTTCATGCTGCAATAGATACTCTCTGTATAACTATACAATACATGTTCACAGAGCAAAAATCAAAGTTCTCTACAATACAATCCTCTTGTGTTCTCTGTTCCATTCTCTTTGTGATTCCTAAAGTTTTAGGCTGACTTGGCATAGCATGACCGTGAGCAAGTGACGCGAGAACGTGAGCAAATTGTCAAGTGCCGCACGTGTGCTGTGTAGAAGACTAAGTCCGTGACATTAAGCTGTATTAAAAGCTTGGTGCTTACTAACTTATGTTATTCAGGAACTCAGCTGCTTGACTATTAGACAAACAGGAAAGTTTGCAGAGGTGGAATCATGTTATGAGTAATTTCAACACTCAATTTTAATCAAGACATACAACTCGCATATGAGTTTTGTTGTATACAATATGGTCAAAATATACAACTTGCATATGATTTGTATACAATTATGTTATTGTATTTTGTATGCATCGTATATGTAGGGTGTGTATATCATTTTATATCCAGGCTCCAACGATATATTAGTCATAACATATATATGCCATGTTAGACCTGATCTTGGATTTGCACAACTTGTAATTATTTTTCTGGTACACTAGCTTTGGTGCTTATCCATCTTTAATAATATACCTTATGCTGTATTAAAAACTTGGTGCTTACGAACTTATGTTATTCAGGAACTCAGCTGCTTGACTATTAGACAAACTAGACCAGGAAAGTTTGCAGAGACTGAATCAGATGGAATCATGTTATCGGAATTACAAGAGTAATTTTTGCCATATGTTTTGGCAAAGGCTGGAAATATTGCTTACTCCTGGCTGCAGTAGAGGATATGGAAGATTAAAGCTCCAACCAACGTAATTTGTTTCAGCTGGATAGTTTTGCATGAAGCTTGCTGACCCAAAAGATAACTTGAAGAGAGGATTTAAACTTTGCAATAGATGCTTTCTGCGTAATGCAAAACATTTGTTGTTGCACTGTGTGGTATAGCCAGGGATGTATCAAGTACGTTCTTAAACATTTTGGAGTTCAACAGTTTTAAGAAGGCTCTCGTGAGCTAGTCCCTATTCTACGGATTCAACTGAACACAATATTTTCAACACGGAATACAAATATTTATGTGTGAACTGTGTTGGGACCGTCCAGAATCCACACCACATCAATTTATTAACCAAACATAGAACCGACTTGTATAAATGTATAGGCATGTTTACTGAACTTGTAATATCATATACTAGGACTTTCAGTCCGCTTGGCTCACAAATGCAAGACTTGAAACGTTACCTAGTTATAGTAAGGGAATTGTTTGTGATGCAAACAACATAACAGCAAATACAATGTGCAGAAAAATGCATTATAAAACGCACGCAACACACCTACAATACTTGTGTGTGAAACTTCGTTGCGTAATACATCTCCTAAAGCCATAACCAACACAAACCTTTACATTTTTTCCCATTACATAAAGCATCGCTAAACCATAAACACTATAGGTAGGATTCACCATCAGATTTGAAACCACACTCTTCAATGCTCAACTTCCAGACCAACAAAAAGTTTAAGCAGCATTACAAATCCACCTGCAATGGATTGCAGCAATTCTAGTCACGCTTCCAGGAAGAATATATACAAAACAAAACACGAGGAAAATAAACACACTCAAGCAGACAGAGGAACCAAATATCAAAGCGAACCAAAAGAAAATTCTGTAAATTGAACGATCTTTTAGCTAAAAAGTCATCAAAGGAGTTCTACTCATGAAGAGCCAGAGCCACTATTGGATTAGAGTAGTGTTTGTGCTCTGGTACTTTGAGCATTGATTCACCTGGAACCCAAGGTTCCAGATAAGAGTTCAAGGTGAAATCAACAACTTTGACTAGCCAGATTATGCACTAGATAATTGAGATAACAAGTGTAATTATAGACCTATTATATAACAAGTATAACTTATTTAACAATCAGAACATCATCTCTACATCAAAAAGAAAATATTTGCAAAGATGCAGCTGAAGACCAAGACGAAGCGAGCAACATAAATGATCCACTGCATAATCTGATGAACCAACCGCTGAAAATATGACTTTTGCTTCTTATCATCCAAGAGAGAGCCCAGAAAACAGCAATTCCAACTCCTCATCCTGTGAAGTGGTTCTCTGCATAAAATGTGAGACACTGAAAACATAAAACCCCCAATTCAAATGCTTAAAAATTAAATCAAAGTCGTAAAAAATCTATGATGCACTTATAAACAATACAACATCCCCTAGCAAGTAGCCAAGTGACTGTAGAGATGTAGTTCTTCTCCCTCCTAAAACCAAACTTGCTCTTATACTAATCATGATGGTGAAACAAAGCATGCTAGACCAGCAAACATCAGAACAATTTTATCACAGTTTCTCCAACAATTACCCTATAAACAAGTAGCCTTGCATTGTATAATCACCAAATTGGTTGACTAGACCGACTAATGATCAAACAATGTGCCAAAACTTTCACAGGGGAGAGAGGAGAAAACAGCCACAAGAAGATATACAGATTGTGTGTGGTATGAATTTCAACCGAACCATCCTTCTCCAATAGGAGCAGAAGGGGCTATATTCTTTACCTGAGCATGTTATAGGAAGAGGAAAACAGTAATAGGCCAATCTGTTTCAAAGGATCAAGAGGATTCCTAAATCTCTAGATATGAGGCCAATTTCTAGTCATACTATTCTTTTAAACACACACAAAATCAAGCTAGTAATTGTTAATGTTATACAACTGATATAGACTAGAATTCATACAGGAATATCTCTCGTTATTTCCTTGAATATACCCAAAATTATAAGAAGAGCCTAATGCCAACAATCTTACAATTTAAGGTGACACTTATGCATGGAACACATTGAGAAAGTAAATGGCTTGCATTTTCCCCATACAGAGTAACTCAGCCCTCTAGGATAGCAATAGAAGTCATCTTCCACATGCTACGAAGTCACTAGCAATATATCAAATGCTTGAGACCCTCCAGATAAACAATAATAGGCTGTGATCAGTGAATTTAACCCTGGATAATGTAGCATTGCAGTAATGAGACCTCAAGCATGATATGTCGTGTGCTCGAGTAGGATGTTTAAAAAGGTCTCCTTTTCCCATAGCTACTTATTTGTAGTACAGTAAGATACAACTACTATAAAACACGAGCAAAAGAGATCACAATGATCATATATCCTAAACATGCATACGCTCCCCCACCCCACCCCACCCCCAATTGAATGTATGCACCATGTACCTGAATCGAGAGAAGTTGCAGGATTTTGTTTAGGACGCGCATCCGATGAGTTGCATATGCACTGCTTGGTGGAAGTCTACTCACTCTCTTCATTTCTTCATGAACTGCTCCCATTTTCCCTTCAGATCCCATCTGCCTAAGTGCATCATTAGAAGACTGGGTGCTAGGGAGGCCGTCTTTGGGAGGATTTAGGGAACTACTGTGATTAACTTGATGGAACTGATCCATTGAATCACCTATATATAACATGACATATTTAAGCAAGGATAAAGCAGAACCTCACAAGACAAATGCTCGGCCAAACAGGCTCTAAGTTGAACTCCCTAACAAAACCTAGATAGGCAAAGGGAATTGAACTTCCTAACACCTAACTACGCTCTGTGCGTTGCACCAGTTCGGTAAAAAATTACATAGTATATATAAAAAGAAGTTTAACAAGATAAAGCAAAACGGAATTTCAGAAAACGAGATAAATTACCTAAACTGCGGCAATTGAAATTCACTGCCGTCGCCGGTTGCTGATCGGAAAATCTTTTGCGTCCAGAGAACGTAGTAGCGACCGTATCGAACAATCCAGAATATTTCGGGTTTCTAGAAAACCGGAGATTCTGTCTTAAGAGAAAGAAAACGATTAAAGTTTGAAAAATATCATAGTGACCCCTTAAGAATTGTATGGTCTCAGATATACCCTTATTCTATATTGGGATCCGTGTTTTAAAAGGCGTGAGTCGAGGCATTTTATATGATTTGAGAAATTCCAAAATAACCCCTTAGGCTCGTCTTGGAAACACTATTTAGAACATTGGTTGGGACTCATTTCGAGCAGATGTAAAATGTTTCGAAACTCACGTATGGATTAAGTTCCGTGAGATTTACTTTCTAAGCATTCATTGTACGTCTTATGTACACCTAATGCTCAACACTTTAGGACTCACTTAACAGTTCGTGAAATAGAAAGTGAGTCTCGAAATAATGCCACTGGTAATGTCGCGGCAAAGATGCTGAAAAGCAGAGAGCTGAAGTTGGGTTCTGAAAACAGAGTTCTTGTTGATTCATTTACACATCAAACACCTGAAGATGTCCTGAGATTCTTCATGATGATGGAATTTATGGGCACTCGTTATCTCGACTCTTTGCTAATTTCTGATCATGGACAACGGAACGTATAATTGAAGTAAAATTTCACTTGGAATCCAACATAGCAGAGATTGATTCTTGTATTTTGAGTTTCATATGCTTGCAAGTAGTTAAATTCAAGTTACCTCTTTGTTTTCGATATTATGAATATGTCTCGTAACATGTAGTATTGCTATTTCAATAAAATAAAAGAAAATACTTAAAATTATGTTGTTGTATAACTTTGAAGAATACATAAACGTGCCTTTCCAAACGGACCCTAAATATTATGCCATTTATTCATTTATTTTGAACAAAAAAAAAACACAAATAATTTGAGACGGAGAGAATATTGTGGCCTTGTAGTAGTAACCTAGAAAGTAATGTTGAAATTTTCCTTGAAACTGTTAGAGTGCCAAATGGGAAATGAGAGGCTACTTCATATAATTCCGATCTACTCTTCCGGGGGATGGAAGACAAGACGGGAGTTTGGGGTTTCATTACTTCCGGCAAAGAAAAGGTGAAGAATGTCTGTCATTGCATTGGTGATGGTGAAGGTCGTGCCAAAATCGTTCATTTCACTGCAAAATTCGTTAAAAATGCTTCATTTTATTTCTTCAAAGAAGCAGCCAACATATTAATTCCTGGTTTGTTCCATTTCATATAATTTAAAACTTCTATGTCCTAATTCACTCTCCAACCTGCAAATAATTGGGACACAGGAGTAACCTCTTACATCTTGATTGTATCGTATGTTTAAATTCATTGTTAGGCAACATAAAGTTTCTTTTTATGCAGGTGGAAAGGAAATCTCTGGGCGTTTGATCATGAAAAAAAAAGTGAAAATAATAATAATATATAATTAAAATACTATTGTTGCCATTTTCCAAGAATACAAGGAGGCAAGCAAAAAAGCATAAGTTTGGTTCCACTTCCCAGTGCAGTAGCATTTTTTGAGTTTTTCTAGTTTCCGAGTTAAGCAAAGGGCAAAAATGGGAATTTGGGACTTCATAAGCTCCGGCACGGAATCGGTGAAACGGAACTCACCGGATCTAGCAACTCCGGTGACGAAGGTATGCAAAAGTACCTATTATTACGGTGCGGCCGCCGTCAGAATGATCGACAACGTCGTTCGAGTTAACGGCGTGCAGAAGCTGGGTCAGTACATTTACATGCCTGATGAAGAAGGCAGGGCTAATATCGTCAATTTCAGTTCAAAATTCGTCAAAAATGCTTCCGTTTATGCCGTCAAAGAAGCAGCCAACATCTTCATTCCTGGTTTGCTCCCTTCTCGCTAACGAATCCAACCCCCTACCCCCCAAAAAAATCATAGAAAATGTATATGAAGTCGATGGCAGATTAATGAGATTTTAGGTACCGTTTTACCTAGCAAATCGGGTGAAATTTGTCACATAGAATTGTTTTATAATTCTGGAGTATGTGGTTCATGTGTGCAGGTGGAAGAGCAGTCTCCCAAATTTACTCTCAAACAGTTCGCGAAATGGAAGTCGAGTCTAAAAAGAATCAAAACACGTTATGCAACAAGGAAATAACTAGCAATTCGAGTAAGGTTGCCACTGGTACTGGTCCTCCGGGATTGCTCGATGGGGCAGAGATGCTGGAAAACAGAGAACTGCAGTTAAGTTCTGAAAATAAAGTTCAGGTTGATTCATTTGCACATCAAACACCTGAAGATGTCCTAAGAGTTTTCATGATGAAGGAATTTATTAGCTCTCGTTACCTGGACAATTTGCTGGTTCCTGATCATCGAAAACAGAAGAAAGCGTAATTGATTATAGTATGTATCTTGACATTCTCATATATATATATATATATATATATATTATGTTTGCTTTGAAAATCGCATGCGGAGAAGCAAGTTTTATATAGTTATTTCATCTATGCAACTACAATTTGAACTGCAGTATCACGAGTTTGAATATGTGTTACCACTTTGTTTTGCTTCCTTTGAAAAATCCATGACAGGAAGCAAACTTCATAGATGACTCTACGATTGTATTGCAATTTGAATCGTAGAATCATGACGAGTTTTATTGAATATGCTTGTAATTAGAATTTAGAATTAGGCCCTCTCTATCTCTGCGGTAAGTGTAAGATTTGTGTACACCTACTTTATGAGACTACACGAGATATGTTGTTGTTTGGACGTTATTAATGCCTTCTGGAGTTTGAAACTCTTGAGAATTTACACTACCAGACACATAAAAACTAAAGTATGCATTTCAAATTCCAAAAACAATATTAGTTTCATTTATAGCTGGGGTTGTGTGATATCTCAACTTAAGACAAGAAGTCGTGCAGGCATAAGCTCAAAGCAAATAATATCCCCAACATCTCTAGGCCTTACACACTTAAGTGTGAGGCTCATCTTCTTCTCAACCCTTAATTAACAACATGAAGATGTGGTTCGATATTTAAACACTTGAAAGTTTCTTTCTCCCATCAATATGAGAGAAATACTCTTTCAATAAGTGAAGTTATTTTTTCACTTTCCCTCTATTTTCTATTCATTTTCAACACTAGAACCCAACGTGAAGAACTTTTGGGAATTAGCTTGCTAAAGTTGATAAACTCCCAGAAGTAATTATCAATAGAATTATTTTTATTAATCCTTCGGTCAGAAACACTATATGTAAAGCTGCTTTAGCTCAATAGATCAACGGATCAGGAGATGACTTCTTAAACATTTGCGAATAGAAAAGATGTATTTGAGCAAGATACTTGTGCTCATGAATTAGGTATGTCATATTGAGGCTACAATTTCGAGTTCTTTTATAATTGAAAATAAAATCATTAGTGTCCGATTAAATTTGTAGCTTAGTATAATAGTCTAGTTTTAAAAGTAATTATTCGATCATTCCCTTGTTTGAAGTTAATTTAAAAAATTCACACTCTAAAATATCTTGACACACACATACTCCTCTTGGGATCAACCTCAACTTTTTGTTAGGTTTATTATTGCTACGACCATATTATATTTCACTTTCAGGTATAGGATTGGACGTGACAATTTTGATGGCCAGGTTAAACAAAATTCCTTAACTATCATCGAGCAATTTTTAGTTAGTATTTTTAGTCTTTGTCAAATATTTATCGAACTATATTTGTTAGATTTGATAGAAATAGTATGGAAATATTTTTTAATTATATTTTTTTTTTAATTTTTACATATAAAAGATTTTCATCTTTCCACGTAAAAAAAACTTTAAAAAAATAGTATTTTTCTCTATTTAAATTATATTAAAAAACAAGAAATCTCGTTTCCTCTCATTTTTTTGAAACTACCCTCAAAACATATGATTTTTGTCACTTTCTCTTCATATGTCACAAAAGATAACTCTGAAAATAAATAAATAAATAAAATTGACTCGATTCGCTTGAGTTTATTGGATTTTTCATAACACAAATGGCAAGAATTGGCATTTGCAATTTTGTACTCACCAAATTAAAATAAAATTAGAGCTTATAACATAATATTTTACTTTAGTATATTTCAGTAAAATAGCATGACAATATGGTTGAACTACATTTCCCCCCCTAATTTTTTAATTGGGTAAAAGAATAATGAGTGATTTTTTGGTTTACCGCTAAAAGTTGTGGCGGAATGATGCCTATTATTATGTTTAATTAAAAAAATTGAATTTAATTTTTGAATATGAAGTTGTTTTTAATAAAATAAGGTTTTTTTTTTTTTTACACAACTCACGTGTCAACAATTGATCCCTTTCTATTTTTTGTTTTTGGTTTTTATTCTGAACTAATTTATTACTAGACACCTTAAGCAATATTCTTCAAGGTGGGGTGAAGTTTAAAAATTATAATTTAGGAGGTAATAAAAATATTTGATAGTTTTGATATGAAATTTGTAAAATAATAATGGTTTAGATAGACTTTATGCATTATTTCTAAGTTTAAATGACACAATTTTTTTTTTTTTTTTTTAATGCACTCTATTAAATGACGACTAAATTAATGTCAAATAAATAACGGGCGGAAACATCTATTGAAACGTCAGACGGATAAATATGGAAAAATAGTCTTTTTCATATATTAGGTAAAGAGGGGACGGAATAGCAGCAAAAATTCTTGTGGATAGCAGGTAATGGGCATTATACAACAATTCCGAGCAGTCGCCGGGAAACTTTTCAACCGGAGAGGTCAACAGAAACCGTCAGATGCATATGCTTCAGAAGGTGAGTACAGTGGTGGCGTTTCATCGCCGGTGAACAAAACCAGCAGTCCGGTCAAGTATGACGGAACTCAATCCGATGAGTACGTTTTTTACCCGGATGGCCGGGAGAAGATTAGCGACATTCTCTGCAAGCTCCGTAAATTCGCTATTGTCTCTGCCGTTGACGAATCTCTCAAAACTGTCGCCGGTTAGAATCCATTTCTCTCTCTGCTCATTTTTTTTAGCAATTCGGCATTTATATTGTTCAATTTTGGTGTTGAATCAATTTCTATTAGCTCTTTGATAGAAGAATTGATAAGGTTGAGCTGTATTTTATGTAAATAGGTTTTCAATTGGTTTAATTGATTTCATCTCCTAAGCTTTGTGTCTTAGGGGAAAGACATACAGTTTTGTCATGCAATATATTGTTGAGTGTGTGCGCTATATTTCCCCTGTAAATGTGAGATCCAGGCCATTTTGTGACTGACAACTGAAAACAGCTGCTGGTAGACTTGTTAATATTTCCTGTGTTAATAAAGTGGTTGAGAACTATGAGATTTCACGTTTAAACCCCCAGTAGAGACAAATAAACATTAGGTGGTTTATTCTTTTCATATGTCCTAGCCTTAGTGGAAAGAGTTACCAGTACTTGTTGTTGGTGGGAGGTAATAGGTATCCCGTATAATTAGTCTAGGTTCACACAAGCTGACCCGGACACCTCGGTTATTAAAAAAAAAAGAACTTGTTAAGATTGGGCAACTTTCTACACTAATTTTTAGATCAGAATTAATTCTGTTGGTGCCATTGTATATGCAATGTGTTTGAAAGTACCTCCGGACTATTACATATGCCCTCCAAATCCTGTACTATAAGTTAATAACAGAGTCTAGCTTATTTAAGTTTTCTGGTTTACTTCCTTGTGTTTGTATTTGCACCTAGCTTATTTAAGTTTTCTCGTTTACTTCTCCGTGTTTGTATTTGTGAATAGCTTATTTAAGTTTTCTGGTTTTTATATCCTCGTGTTTGTATTTTGTGCTTAGCTTATTTAGTTTTCTAGTTTACATCCTCGTGTTTGTATATACGCGTAGCTTATCTAAGTTTTCTGGTTTACTTCTTCGTGTTTGTATTTGCGCATAGCTTATTTAAGTTTCCTAGTTTACATATTTGCGCTTAGCTTATTTAAGTTTTCTGGTTTACATCCTTTTTTTTGTATTTTGTGCTTAGCTTATTTAAGTTTTCTGGTTTACTTGCTCGTGTTTGTATTTTTGCTTAGCTTGTTTAAGTTTTCTGGTTTACATCTCCGTGTTTGTATTTGTGCCTAGCTTATTTAAGCTTGCTCGTTTACTTTCTCGTGTATGTATTTTCCCCTATCTTGAAGTTTTCTGGTTTGCTTCCTCTTCTTTGTATTTTTGCTTAGCTTATTTAAGTTTTTTGGCTTACATCCTCGTGTTTGAATTTGCGCCTAGCTTATTTTATGACTTCCTGTTTCCTATGTCATGTTGTATTTACTGTCAATGACATTCCTCCAAACATGGTGGTCCACTTTTCTATGTTTCCTTGGAATAATTTCTTTCAATTAATTTCTTCTTTCTTCTCTTTCATTTTAGTTCAGTATTAAAGTCGGATAATCAAGACTGACAAACCACCAGAAGCTGGGATGGTTAGAATAATGTTGAATCCAGTGAATGCATGATTTCTATCATTTTACCTCAATGCCATTTGCTGTAATTGGTTATTCCATACTTATCGTCCTTGGTCAACACAGGAAGTTTTTGTTCCTAGAGTTTGTCTGGAAGGACCTAAACATAATAGAGAACACAATTCGAGCATGGGATATTTTTTACTTACTTCTTAAAAAAAATTATTTTAAGTGGGTCTTATCTGATGTCTGGGGTAGGGGGTAGGTCAGGGAATGGGGTATGATTAGGAGAATGATAATTTAGTCTGCTTGGTCCCATCTTTGGTATATGTATGGGGAAGGGCGCTAGGTGCAAATAATCTTTTGCTCCAAATAAAAAGCATGTGGAGTTGTTATCCTGGCTAATCTTGAGAAACATCTTACTCTATACCCCATCCAGCACAGCCTCCCTTCCCTTTGATCACACTTTGTTTAAACTTTTGTAATCTGATGTTATGATTGATTTAGGATCGATAGTCACAAGATTGGAATGCTTATTACTGTTAAGCTGTTAAGCTCATGCACAATTCATGTGATACTTGTTTTTCCAACCTCCTCCAGGATTCCTGGTCACATCAGCACTTCCATCCGTAATGTAATTATAGTCCCACCCAATCCTGTCTACAACCAAAATGTTGTCACCCCTCCGTTGATTTGTTGAGGTCCTTTCAGTATTGACCAGTTGTTTGGGATTTTGGATATTGCAAACAGCTATATGTTGACCCATTCGTCCTTGGAACTAGCTCTACTTGATACTTTTCTCGAGTCGAGATGATAATCTTAGCCTTTTGGATTGATATACTAATTGGATTTCAATTGTTTCTGCAGGTGGGAGTAAAATCGTTAAGGAAGGATCGAAGGATAAATCGCCTTCACGTCCTAGACTTGACAAACAAGATTTTACTGTTATGATGGAGGAGATGCAAGCAAAGATGGAGAAACTTCAGGATGACATGAACAACATGAAGCAGCAAAATGAGGTGTCAGCTAAGTGTACCAACGGATTAGATTCCTTCGAGTTCTCTGACGAGCCTATCAAGAGTTCAACGCCTACAAAATCTAAACCAAAAAAGGTTTTAATTCGTTCTCGAATGTAGAAAGCAGTAAAATCATGGCAATGAGGAAGCTGCACTTTCATCTTTCTTGACAATATGGGTTGTGCTTCTGTAATTTTCTTGTGATTTGTGTTATAACTGTATAATACATGTATTATATGATCATATAGAAGTATTAAACTGGTATTAAGATGTGCTTAACCACATTGCCTGATGTTATTTAGACATGCGTCGTGCTAACTCTTTTTTCAACAATGCTTTAGTACATTATTTTTCATCATCATTATTTTAAACTTTGTGAACTATCAAGCACTATTATGAAATACTAAGTACTTGGACCAACTAGGTTACGAAATATGTGCAAAAGTGTATCGGTAATGTCTATTTGTACTAAAGATACATATAATATATACATATCTATACTCAACGTATAGATAGATTTCGATCATGTTGATAAATTAATAGGCAGAACGGTATATAACTTGTAACTTTTTAAAACATCACTTACTTGACTAATTAAACTTAAATACACTTCTTATCTTGTAACATGAGTGAAATACACCCTAAATTCTTTTCTAGTTTAGAGTTGTTTTTAACACTTCTTTCGACTTTTTATTAAGAGTTTCATGCTCTTACAAGAGTATAAGACCACATACCATGTCATGTGTCAGATCGAGGGTGTATCTAAGTTTAGTTAGTCAAGTAAAAATGTATTTTTAAGATTGTCAATAGTTTGGAAACGAAACTAATAATTTGTGTCAAGTTTAGAGGTGTTTTCGATTTACTTTTTTTTTTTTTACCTGGGTGGGTTCACTACTAGTGCTAGTTCAAATTGGATTGGGCCTTGGCCCAAATCTCAAGGCCCAGGATGCTCCTTAATAGCCATCAGGAAAGAAATGCAGCTGTTCGCATTCTGGTAACTTCAATCACTGTGTTCACTCTCATTGAGAAGATCTCCGATCGTCAAATTACAAAGATGGCGGCGTGGACAGCGGCGGCGCGTCAAGTTTCAGCCCTCTCTCGACTCTCGGCTTCCAAATCAGTTAACACAACCAGCCAAGGCGCACTCCTCATCCAGCGTCGCGGTCTAGCCGGCGGTGGTGGTAATTTTCCCCCTTTTTATATTAATTTTTTTAAAAACTGCTGTTAAATGAAACGAGCATGAAAAGTGAAACGCGTAATTGATTGATTTACGCATTTCCTTTAGATTTCTGGAACTTATTGAATATAGGACTTATATATATGATCTCAAGTTACAAATATGTTGTAATTACTTGCTAATTAGTACTATTTTGGTTTATTAGACCGTAGACGCACTAGGTTTGGCTTTGGTTCACATTGCTTGCCAAATTACTAAATGAGAATTCATACTCCTTCCATCCCATTTTAAGTGTCTTAGAGGTAAAAAATATGCTTCCTTGTTTCATTTTGTTTGTCTTATTAGTCCGTTTAAAAAAGAATGTTTTTTTCATTTTTTGACAACTCTTAAATTTCAACTTTTCGTCTTAAAACTTTTCATCTTACATGTTTAAGACGGACTTATACTCTACATATCTTTAGTTTTAAACCACACAATTTAAAAGTTTTCTTTACTTTCTTAAATTCCGTTTCATTTTAAAACCAAAAACAAATTGAAACGGAGGGAGTGTTTCAAAATATATGTTTTAGACAACCAAGATGAAGTTTCTTTTCAATTTTACCCTTACTATTGAAGATGCACAAGTGATTAATAATCCTTACATCCCAAATTAAGTGTCATTTAGGTTTTAGCATGTCCTAAAAAAATAGTAAGTATAGTGTATTTTTTACTAAATTACCAATACTTGTTTATTATTTTCTCTCACCTTATTACTCCCGGTAATACTCACTCTATTAATCAACTCTCAAACCCTATTACTTTCCCCTATTATTATTCAACCAATTAAGGTGCCTTATTTATTAATTATAAGTTTCTAAATAACCTTAGTGACTTCCAAATAACTTTCTGCACATTATTGTCTATGCTCTCAAAGCACCTAGAATTCCTCTCTTTCCATATTGCCCACCATATAGCATCAGGAATATTTTCCATCTACCTCTGTCCTTAGCATGTACACCTGCTTCCTCCCAGGTCTTTAAAACCTCTAAAACCTTCATAAGCATGGTCCAGGACATGCCTTTGAGGCTTAGAAAGATTCTCCATAACTGTTGAGTGTACTTGCAATGTAGAAATAGATGGTTAACAATCTCTAAAGTTTCTCCACAGAGAAAACATCTAGAGCACAAGGTTATTCCCCTCTTCATGACATTGTCCTGAGTTAGAATTGCTTCCTTTGCCAACAACCAGACAAAGCAGGATACTTTGTGGTTTAGAACTGCTTAGGTCAATGCTTCTTTCCATGTAGTGTGACTTAGTTCGTTGGCAATTGAGGAGACTGAAGGACTGACAGCTTCACATAAATGATTTGAAGTGCATTTTTTTCTGCTATTCAAATTATATTCAGATTTATCTGTTATATTTTACAGGAGTTTTTCTAGTTGGTTTTGAGGTTGTATGACAATGTACAATAGGCTTGACCTCTAACCAAACTAGAAGAACTCCTGTGTTAGCGAACCCCTAATTTCTTTTGAGGACAAATACTAAGTAGTGGCACAAGAGGGGTCTAAATGGACTTAGAGGTTTCATATAGCTGAGCCAACTAGATTGGTGTTGAAGAGTAGTGGTTGTCAAATTACATTTTACTGTCTTAATTGGCCTATATGTATCTTCTAGCTTTATTGCTTCTATTGTATATTAGTTCTTGTTTGAATTTAGTTTTTTAACCCATATGCTCATTCAAAGTTACTAACTTCAGATAGAATGGGAAGAATTTATTTGAACTTGATCTTCAACAATTTAAAATTGAGAAAATTGGTATGTGACATAAAAATGAAGAAAACGGTGAGTAGCAATGTGTTATCAAGTTTCTGGCTTTGTTTGTCGTGTATCGCAAACCGTAATGGCATTTGATATATGGTTTTGGAATGCAATTGTATCATTCAGCATATTCATGGCTAAGTTATTCTTTGTTATGCAGACCATCATGGTCCTCCAAAGGTGAACTTTTGGGAGGATCCAATGAGCCCATCAAAATGGAAAGAAGAGCATGTGAGTTTTTCTGAATATTTACAGTTCTCTTTTCTACTTGTTTAAGCTGTCTTTGGTTTGTTTGGTGGTTGTCTTCGATGTTATCATCTTGCCTGCCCTGAAACTGTCGAACTTCCTGCTTGTTACTTTTTCATCTTATCGTCATGCTTGTGTTGTTTAGAGCCTTTGATTGCGTCTTCTGTCTCTTGGTGGCTTCAGACCTTAATTCTGGTGATAACTTATGACGTTGCTTGTGCCTTGTGAATTGGAAGTTACATGCTATTTGTACGATAAATGGTACATCTGTGCAATAATTCTGTATCTATCTTCTGTGAACGAAGGTGGAATCTTTACAAATGAGCATGCAACTTGTGTTCCTCATTTCCTGCCACCTTTCTAGTCCCCAGTACCCCAAGTATTCAGGCTTCAAAAGCCCTAACCCTCTAACCCACCACAACACCTAACTTCTCAAGATTTGCAATGGTGGTAGTTTTCGAATAGGTTTTGCAGCAGTGGTGAAAGATGCTTTGGAGGAGAAGTGGGGATAAAACTATTGTATCCTAGAAGAAAAAGGAGAAGTGGGGATAACAGTATTGTATCCAAGAAGAAAAAAGAATCTTTTGGGGAATGATTACTAGCCACTTCGAACTTATTGTTCCAAAATCTCACAAAAAATTTGAACATTTGCGCAGATGAGTGCCTCCTCTTAATTTAGTTGGAATAGATAAAGGCTTTTGTATTTTAATCTGTTGGGAAAAATTGGTAGCTTTTAACCTTCTAAATGTGCTGGGGTGGGGATGCTTGTTGGAATTGGGGGACAGAAACAGCTTGAGGGAGAGAGGTGTTAGTGATGGCCTTGAGGAGGTTGATGTAGGGGGTGTCTAATGCCAGATTCTCATTCTCTATAGGGAGTTGTAGGCGGAGAGAAAAGAGGTGATGCCAGAAATGTTAGTTGAAGGTTGGACTTCCGTTATCTATGTTTCTCCGACTCTTCAAAAATGTCGACGGGTGCGTGTTGGATTCTTAGAAACTAGTGTATTTTTGAAGAATCTGACCCCAGTGCGATATCATTTATGAAGAGTCCGAGCAACATAGTACGTTATTTAGGAGATCGTTTCTCTCAATTTTACCCGTGAAACGTGTGTTTTCATGTAAATTGTAATGTTGCAGTGGGCTGGGGACTATATAAAAAAACAAATGTCATATATAAAGATTAATGATTCGATATTCTACTTGCTATTGTTTTGATCAACTCTCCATCATCTTTTTCTGAAATTATTGTATCCGTTATTTGTGATTTGATCTGTCAGTATACTCGGTGGAGTTGTATGCTGCCGGTGTTCACACGTGGTGGTCTTCTCTTTACTTTTACAGAACAAGGAAGACTGTTTAGAGTTAGCAGTAACATACAGGTTAATTGGTCAAAGTGTTAACCTTTTGTTGTAGCGGTCTAGTTGAATGCGTCCTAAATGCTAAGCCATTTGCTACTCTGATATTACCAAATCGTCAACATCATGGGTTTTCTGTCGCATTTTTGTACACATTGTCATGGTAATTGCATTACTCTTTATATTCTTCCGGTGTTACTGGGGTCAGAATTTGACCGAGTGTATGCTAATACAAACACCTTCGGTGTACATCATAAACTTGTAAGTTTGATTAGGAACTTACATCTTTTGCAGTTTGTGATAGTCTCTCTTACTGGTTGGGGTTTGGCCTTCTATGGAGGTTATAAGCTCTTCACAGGAGGAAAGAAAGAGAAGAAGGAAGAGGTACACTTCGTCTGTTATTAAACAAGGGTTTTGGAATATTTTGTAGCTATTAATATTTATTTAACACTTTGTTTGAAGCAAATAGGAAATTTAGTTTCTGTGTTCTTATACAGAGTCCAGTCAAATGGCTGTAGAATATGCTAGGGATTTCAAATCTATTTTTAACTATTTTGCTAGCATATAGCTGACTGAAATTTGGTCTAGTATTTACCACATAGGGTTTGTTTGGTTCAACGGAAAATGTTCTTCCACAGAAAATATTTTCTTGGTAAATAAGTGTTTTTTGCACTTATATTATCATGTTTGGTAAATAAGTAAAAAATATTGTTGTGAGAGCATTTATATAGTCTATAAGCAAACACTAACAAGGGAGTGTTGGGGCAGGGTGGTGGGGTGGAAGTATGGGTGCGGGGAGTGTGTATCTGACTCCCAAAACATTATATTAACCTACATTTAATCATATCGGACGCCCTTTGTTCCATTTTAGGATTTGAAACAATGACAATAGGATAGAAATTGGTATGTGAGCGTGGGGTTGGGAGAGGACAATCAGTGGAATACCATTTATTGAACTTGTTTTCCCTACTCTAATTAGTAAAGTCATTTAACCTTAAAATATATAACTTAGAGCTAATCTAATCAAGCAAATCATTTTACATCATGTATATGTATATAAATATGTACTTGAGAAGAACTGCTATTCTCAAGCCACTTGAAATTTGGTCTCTCTATATATACATCCTCTGATTTAAATCTCTTTGCAGAAATGATCACACTGACGTCGGGTTGTCTCTATTCACCGGCAATAAAGTAGTGTAAGTTGCTAGGGCTTAGTGGCCTTGTTCAAGCCAATATGAGGATGTAATTTGTCGTCCCCTATCCATTCCATTCCAGCTTTGAACTACGAGTTGTACATGAAATGTTGATCGAACAATCAACTATGAGTTTTTTCCTGAAGTGTTAATCCATTTAATAACTATCACCATGATGAGTATGTTGAGGAGATGCATAACGCAGGATTATGTTCATAATCGTTCTGTACATTACCCCCTCCTCCTCCTGCGTGTCTGTACATTGAATTTCTTGTTGTGAGTTCAATATGCCCTAGTTAGCCAAATGCATCTGAGGTGTGTGACACCGACAACAACATACCCAGTGTAATCGTGCAAGTGGGATATGGGTTGTGCGGTGCGTATGTCGCCTATCTTGTGAAGGTGTGACACTATGTTACATTGTTCAAAGAAAACATGTCACTATATCAGCATTGCCAGGTTGAGATGTTTTTATTGATGCATCCTCATGAATCTGTCGATAAAAATGTTTATGATGTACATAATAAATGTATATATAACGTATAATATATGTCTTGGCTGGTGTATTTTACATTAAAACGAGAACAAAAAAGTAGTACATTTTGGCTATTAAATGTCAATTGAAATTCTATTGAGAGATCATTTGTGTACTTCAAGTACATTCAAAACATAAGTACTATATGTGGAGTTATAATCTCATTAAGTATTTGAGTCTTGACATTTAAGTAGAGCACCTGCAAGAGAAATAAATGAGTTGAAGCTTTCTATTTCCCCTATATTGGTTGTGACTTGTGAGGCACAATTTACCCATATTCTTTCAACAAATTACTTCTTCGTCTGATTAACAATAGTTGTCAACTATTGATTTGGTACACACCTGAAACAATAAATGATAGGGGTAATTGTTTGTTTAATGCTTTGAAAAATATATTAGATATTTAATAGGAAGGGGAAAACAGACACAAAAAGGTAAATTATCTCTTGATTTTTCAAACTGAATAAGTATTGTTAGACGATTATTTGTAGTATAGCGAACAAGTAATGATGGCGGAGGGAGTATTCAAACTCTCTTTCAATCCTTCTATGATATTTATGTACCTTAAAAATTTATGATAGACTGGACCCTTATGGTGGTGAAAGAGAATTTATTGATTCAAACTCATCATTCAACCCTTCAAGTGTATTGAAACTTCAATTAAACTCTCTATCCAAATTTATTTTTGCAACATGACTTTTAATTCTTTGATTCAGACCCCCTAACTAATTCATGACTTCACAATGTGAATTTATTAATATTCGGCGTATATTCAGACTTAGAATTATTCAATTTCATAAATACAGAATAAAATTCTAAATAGAAAACTTGAACAATCAATCATATTAATGTTACATCCATTTCTACGTAGAAATGTTAGAAAAAAAAACTAATTGAAAGACAGAGATTGGCTGTAAACTTCATCTCTCTTTGGACCTCAAAGAGTTTTTCCAAAGTTGAAATGTGCATACATTTTTGTCAAAGCAGAATCACGTGTGTACTTGATGATGTATTAATCAAACACTACTTTTAACTCTTTTATAATGATGAAAAAACGAAAACTTAAATAATGAAATACAAACTAAATATATTTTCTTCTAAACTTTCCTAAATCTTTTTTTTTCTTTTTGCACTTGAGCACACACACATAGACACACTTATATAAGTGATTAGTTTGCATTTAGTTTTTGACCTTGCTTACTTTTTTTAATTGTGTAAAATTTATTCTGTAATTCAAAACATATTTAATTTTTCTTATCAGAAGTTACACTTAAATAATCTCTT
The DNA here is from genome assembly GCA_029582245.1 of Solanum etuberosum. Classification (NCBI taxonomy): domain Eukaryota; kingdom Viridiplantae; phylum Streptophyta; class Magnoliopsida; order Solanales; family Solanaceae; genus Solanum; species Solanum etuberosum. Next base: position 36,776 of record JAJONR010007775.1, read on the forward strand.
TCAATCCTTTTAGGATGTCTGTACCTTAAGATTTATGCATAGTTTGTATTCCTATTGAGCTGATTAAATTCAGATTCGCACTATTGGCTCATTTTTGTAGGTGCTGCTTTCAATAGAATTTTTTTTCATTTCTAGAAATTCGAACATGAGATGATCTCTAATTAAAAATGGAGAGATTCGAACGATCTCATCACAATCTATTTTGGTTATTTTTTCCAAATTAGTCATTCAACTCAAGTGTGAAACTTTGATTAAACTCTGTCCAACTTTCTTTTTACATGCACCATATATTGACATGCACTCTTCTTTGATTCAGACGTCCTAACAAATCCACGACTTAATGAAAATACGCAATTGGAACTTATTATATCAACTTGATTCATTTTGATGATATTTGGATGACCTGACTATATCTTTAATTCGAAGAGCCTTGCAAATCCTTAAAACAATGTCTTTGCTGTAATTTTACCAGTGGGATTCCGGTAAGATATGATATACACATATCTTATTTTTATAGGTGAAATTTTTTATTTTTCGATAGACCTTTAGCTCAAAAATATGTGTAATTAAAGTAGGATAAATTAAAAAGCAAGATAACGATCATAAAATAGCAAAATAATTAAAGCAAATTAAGTAAAAGGTAATAGTAAAATTGAATAGTCTTACATCTGAAATTCTCAAATAGATCATGTCCCTTAAATAAGGATAATTAATTAATTTGAAATTCAAACTTATGATTTAATAGTGCCGGTAGACATCGAAATTTTGTGGGACTCTACAAAACTGTTCAAATCGAATTGAAACTCTAGAAGGTGTGTTTAGTTTCAATTAGAATTCTTGGAGGCTACTCAATCCTAAACCCTAGTTCATGCCTATATAAAGGGTACTAAATTCCTTTAAAATATATTCCACAAAAGTCATCGAATATTCATATAGAGGTCAAATCTAAAGTTCGAGAAATACATCACTAACGGCCCTCGAATTATCTTAGGAGGGTAGAATCAAGTGAATTGTACCAGCAATCTTTATCAATAAAGTTATGTTTCTTCTTATTGTAATTGCAATTTATTACTAAGACAGCTTTCGCGCACTTACTATGCGGATAGAGAATTTAGAAAATTTTGTGTCCTAAAAAAAAAAAAACCTTTGCTTTTTTGGTTATAATCCAAAACAACTTCTTGAATTCCACAATGAACTTCTTGGACATTAAACTTGAAAGCTTCTCTTATATGTATCAGAAATCAACAATTCATACTCATAGTAAAAAAATAATGTAATTCTTCAATAAAGAGAGTCAATTAAACCCTTCGGACCATACTCCACACACATACATATTACTACAAAATTGAAGTTGGAAACACCATTAATTCATATATACAACATGAATCTATATAATTAAAATAGAAAGAGAAGAGAAAAAAGATATAACTAATTATGTATAAGACTTGAGAATTGCACCACAAAAACAACAAACAATAGCCTTCCAAGATTTCCAATAAAAAGGGATATAACAAAATCTTGTAAGTGTACACATATCAGCCACATGGGCACTGCAATTGCATCTTGAACAAGAACAAGCTATTGGTTTACTATTTTTCATTATTCTCTTTTGATCCACCAAAAAACAAAAACACACCATCCAAAAATAGGAGTTTAATATATTTACTTGCTATATAAAAAGTATATAGTAGTAAATGGAAGAGCAATTTCAAAAAACTCTTAACACTTTTGATAGTCACCTTTGGGCTTGGAGGATCTAAAAGAGTGGTGGCTTTTATAATAAGCTTTATATAAGTACTAGAAGGTGTGGTTCTTTTTTTCTCTTTCAAATATTTATGTTATTATATTATTTTGGGGGAAGACAAAGGAAAATATAAAATTTGACCGTCTTTAACTTACTGAGTCAATCTCTAATCTTGAATTTAAGGGATTTGAAATTCATATCTATATAGAGGGTTCGGGTGAACACTCTCGAGTCTTCCTAGATCCGCCCCTGATCACACATGGTGTGTGAAATTAAATATCGATGTACACAATTACTAGTAGGGTACGTAGTGGTAATTTCACATGACGAATAGTATTTTGGCGTCTCATTTATTTTTGTTAAGATTAAGACATTTGAATATGAATATACACCTGGCTAAGATGTGTATATTAAGATAAACATGAATCTAAATATTATACATTTGAATATATTAAGATCTTAATACTAAATAACGATAGTGGGGTGATGGTTATGTTGATTAATGATGGGTAATAAATAGCTAGTGATCACCGGTGGTGGTTGATGGTAGTCGTTAATATCTATGTTGGATGATAGTGATAGCTAATATAATGATTGTTGTTATTAATTCTTAATATATATGTCGATTGATAGTGATAGCTAATATGATGACTGTTGTTAATGATTATATTGATACCTAAACTGATGATGATGATTGGTAATAGTGGTTAAAGACATATATTACCGACTAATAATAGTAATTATCGATGACAATTAATAATTATTATGGTAACGATGATTGTACATGATATTTAACCGTAATGATAGTAAATGATAATTAATACTGGTAAAGACTGTGATAATATGACGGTAATAAATTTATTTTTGGCTAGTGGCAAATGCGTGGGAGAAACATGTGAAAGGGGTTATAGTTATTGTATAATTCATGTTTTGTTTAAGAGTAAATTGTGTTTCACTTCAATAATTAATTAAAGATTGTGATATATATAATTGTCCTAGCGTAATATGAGGAGAATGATCACAACCACCACTAAAAGAGTCACAATTATGGAATTAAATTTGATAGCCATTTTTTTTTTTCTTGAAATGAAAAATATAAATTTTGTGACAATAAAATGACGTTATTTATAGTGGAAAACTCACACTTGTCAAGGGACATAAATTTTCAAAAATTATAATATCATTAATTTACAATAACTTCTTTTTTCTTTATTTTTATTTAAGATTGGAAATTTGGTCAACACTTATGTAGGTTGTTATATTTTTAATAATAATTTTAAGCCTCCTTTATCTTTCTTTCTTTCTCTTTTATTTTATTTTTTTAAAAGAAAAAGAAAAATAAGTGATATGAAATGTATATTTTCCTTCTTTGTTGGTGGTAAATAATTTTTTTTTTCTTTCTAAAAGAACTTTAATTCAAGTGATTTTACAATCAAAGTGGGATAAACACATTGATTTGTGAATTATCTATTGATTTGTTTATATATGATGAAGATTTAATAATCAAGATTGTCATAATTATTACAATTTAATAGATTTGACCAAATAATGCTATAATTAATAATTGGGCTTAGCCCAACCACTAATTCCTCTTTTAATCTGCTTCTTATTCTGATGATAACTTGGGCTTTAGGTCCAAATTTCTGTCTGGCATGGACAAGTCATTTAGCCCAAACACAAAATGCTATCTACACGTATTGTTCTGACTAATTCAAATTCACGTTGTGTAGGGTTAAATTGAAATAAATTTGAATAGTGTGAACTAGATAGAAATTACTATTAATCATTTTTTATTATAAAAAAAGAAAAAAAGAAAGGAAAATGCAACAAGCATAGAATAATAATTAAAATGTTAATCTTATCAAGAGATCACACAACATAAAATAAAATAAATGATGAAAAACATACTCATATCAAATTGGATATTCATTTCATTCAAAGATTCAGATCCAACATTTCTATTAACTAAATGAATTAAAACTACATGTTATAGGATTTCCGTTTATTAAATTACAATCTTCAAAATAAGTGAGGGTCTTAGATTTCTCCCCTGGCTTGACCCACACCTCGGCCAAATAGTTGTGAAGTGAATCACCATCATTGGCGGAGATTAATAGTCGATAATGTAGTCCCTCAACAACTTGATATTCTCCTTTTATTACTTCTCGAAACTTCAATTTTGTTTTTTCCTCTTTATTATGCTCATCCACCGCAAATTTTCCTATCTCCACCACTTTTGGATCCGTTGTATTGGTTATGGGCTTCCACACTCCCATAGTTTTTCTCCAACCACCTGAAATTACTTCTTTCCGACCGCCTTGTGCGGCGGAGACATGGAGGTGAAACATGGTAACCACCACTAAGAGTGTTCTAAGGATGGAGGGGTTGAATTTGATGGCCATTTTATTTTTCTTTGCAAATACCTCACTAGGTGCTCTTATTTATAGTGGAGAATTCACACTTGTATGTAATTTGATCATTTTAAAATTATATATTTGTTTACTGATGAACATTTAATTATTACTATTTGTTAGTTGACCAAATAACGCTATATTTAATACATATTGGTCATAGTCAAATATTATTTTTCTTTTTTTTTTTCCGTAATTCAAACATTTACTTAGTTTTTTTTCAAATATATAGAAATAATTATATTCAATAAAAGATTTTCTATGCTCAAATTTAAAGGACTGGACTTTTAATAAATAAATAAAAAAAAAACAGATTTGATAGGCCTAATTAGTTTTTATTTGTAGCACCACTTTGTATAGTTCATATCATTTTTTAGTATATAGACTTTAGTTTTTCATATATGCCTTATTACTAAATTATTATGGATCGAAATGAATTAGAATAAAATAATTTATTATTGGAGCGAAATGAAGTTAAGTAGTGTGAATTTGACAAGAAGTTCCTATAACATGTTCTTATGATGCAGTGTTGATATCTATTTACTATAACATGTTCTAGAATTTGAGTTCGATCGTGGCTTCCCCCTTTCTTTGGGGATCAATGTCAAGTCCTCGTAAGATTTTGTGCGTTATATCGAATTAAATCATATGCTCCACCGCTTGTG
>JAJONR010007779.1:0-15261 GCA_029582245.1 Solanum etuberosum
ACCCATAGGAGAGTATGATTTCTCAATCCTAAGCTACCATGAAATGGTCTTGGCCTAACCAAGTCATGCTACCATGAAGGCATTCTATAATGCTAGTTTAAACTACTCTTAAGAGAGTATGAGTCCTCAATCCTAGGCTACCATGACCACCACTAACTCAAGCTACCATGAAAGCATCCCACAATGCTAATTCAAGCTACCCTTAGGAGAGTATGGTTCCTCAATCCTAAGCTACCATGAGAACTTCCTAACTCAAGCTACCAAGCTTGGTCTTATCTTACGAAGTCAAGTTATTCATGAAGGAATACTATGTCTCAACTTCAAGCTATTCTCGTCTAACATGCATGATTCATTTTAGGTGAGTAAGCCTTTCAACCTAGAATCATTCTATATGAGAAAACCATCCATCTCCTAGCACATTCATGCCTAAGTCTGCATATGAGAATATTCCTTTAACAACAGAACAACCCATCATGATCATAGACACTTCACTCTCAAAGCTTTACTTCTTACAATCATCATTCATAGCTAGATTTCAAGGCATTCTGATCACATGCTTCATTATCATGTGATTCTAGTCATAAGTCATCATAAAAGTTCAATATCAAGCTTTACTAGTCATGATCCATCACATATACTATAATCTAATTCGATTCATGTCTACTTGCTTTTATTCTTGAACAATTACTATACATAACATCGATTCTAAAAGATCACCTATGTATCCTCAATTTCAATTCAAAAGGCATAAACCCACATTCTTCTATTTCAACAATTAGACTAGGGTTAACCATGAAAAACATATAAATTCATCATAATAGCATGATTCAATACTAAATCAATCATGAACAAGTACTATCCACTCAATTGGAATCATACTCAACTTAACCCACAATACTGGAAGGAACCATAACTTGAATTGGGGATTTCATCTTCATAATTGGGGGAATTCTAGGGGACTCCATAGATGAAATAATCCATGGATAAATAAGCTAACATACATTGATTATAAAGCCCTACAAAGCTTGCAACAATGGAGTCTTGACTTGACCTAGCTTGATCTTCTTCCTCTTCTTCTTCACTTTCTAGAGAGAATATTTGAGAGGGAATTGGGTTTCTGTGGTGAATTGAAATAATGACTAGGATCAATGTATTTAAGGGTCTATTAGTTTTTTTAAAGGTGGTCTAATCACTAATAAAATGACACCACTTAACCCCTAATTAATTCTAGAAAGTTCTACTTTGCCCTCACTTAACCACCTCTCACTTAACGACTGCCTCACCCACGAGACCCCGCCCACAGGCCGTGGGTGGACCCACGGGGTGTGCTGGTCTTCCGTCGGTGGAGGTACTGGAACTATGATCCACGACTCCCCTCACCCACGGGGCGTGGACCCCCTACGGAACGTGGGTCCCTCCATGGGTACACTGCCTTGGGGTAGATTTTTAGGGCTGTTTTTCTCGGGTCCTCCTCAAGGACCCTCGATTATTCCTTTGGGAGTCGTACTTTGACGTTTAACCCCTAAACCCTTCATTCTAAGTACGAGAAGTAAAATATAGGACTCTAACCCTCACTTCAAGCTCTAGTTGACCTACTAAACTACGGGGTGTAACAATCGCCTCTCATAAAGAGCCTCATAAGGAGCCATCTGGATGCTAGAGTGATAACTGTTGTTGTAAGAAAACTCTATGAGAGGTAGGTGATCATCCCAATTACCCTTGAAATCAATCACACAACCCCTCAACATATCTTCTAAAGTCTAAATAGTGCGCTCTGCTTGACCATCAGTCTGAGGATGAAAAACATTACTCAAATTCACCTCCGAACCCAAACCTTTCTGGAATGACTTCCAAAATTATGCAGTAAATTATGCACCTCTATCTGAAATAATCGACATAGGAAATTCATGAAGTCTAACTACCTCTTGAAGGTATAACTTGGTGTAATACTCTGCTGAATGGGTAGTCTTTACCGATAAAAAGTGGGCTGATTTAGTCATTCAATCTAAAATCACCCAAATAGAATCATGTTGCCTGCGAGACCGCGACAAACCTATAATGAAATCCATATTGATCATCTCCCACTTCCATTCCAGAATATCTATATTCTGAGCTATACCACCGGGCCTTTGGTGCTCTACCTTAACTTGTTGGCAATTCAGGCACTTAGCAACGAACCCTGCAATATCTTTCTTCATAGTACTCCACCAATAGAGTTCTCTCAAGTCACGATACATCTTTGTGGAACCCAGATGAATAGAATATCTGGAGCTATGAGCTTCCTCCATGATCATCTCTTACAGTTCATACACCCTAGGCACACACAATCTACCTTGATACCTTAATACACCATCTCCCCCTTGTTCAAAAGCCATCACCTTTTTCTTATGAAAATTTGCCTTCAATTCAAGAAAAATAAGATCTTGGTCTTGTTTCTCTTTCACTTCAGACACTAATGATGATTCAGCCCTATTCATCACCACTACTCCTCCTTCATTGGAATCTATTAGTCGAACTCCTAATCGTGCAAGTCTATACACATCTTTTGCTAACTCTTTCTTGTCCTCCTCAACATGGGAAGTACTACCCATAGACAATCTGCTCAAGGCATCAGCAACAACATTAGCCTTACCTGGGTGATATAGAATACTAATTTCATAATCCTTGAGTAACTCTAACCACCTTCTCTGTCTGAGATTAAGCAGTTTCTGACTAAACACATACTGAAGACTCTTGTGATCGGTGAACACATCCACATGGACACCATAAAAATAGTGACGATATATTTTCAAAGCAAATACTACGGCAGCGAACTCTAGATCATGGGTTGGGTAATTCTTCTCGTGAATCTTAAGCTGTCTGGAGGCATAAGCTATAACCTTGCTATTCTACATTAACACACAACCCAATCTGACTCTGGATGCATCACAATATACCACAAAACCTTATGTACCTTCTGGTAAGGTCAACACTGGGGCAGTAGTCAACCGCTTTTTCAATTCCTGAAAGCTTTTCTCACAAGCTTCGACCATTGAAACTTAACTATTTTCTGAGTCAACTTGGTCAATAGGGATGAAATAAATGAAAACCCCTCGATGAACCATTTATAATAGCCAGCCAATCCCAAGAAACTCCTAATATCAGTTGGAGACATGGGTCTAGGCCAATTCTGCACTGCCTCTATCTTTTGAGTTTCTACTCGAATCCCATCACCGGAAACAATATGGCCTTATAATGCTACAGACTCAAGCCAAAATTCATAGTTAGAGAATTTAGCATACAACTCTCTATCCTTGAGACTTTGAAGAACTATTCTGAGATGACTAGCATGATGTTCCTCATTCCTCGAATAGATTAGAATGTCATCAATGAATAGGATAACAAACATATCTAGATAAGGCTTGAATACTCTGTTCATAAGATCTATGAATGCTGCAGGAGCATTAGTCAAACCAAAGGACATAACTAGGAACTCATAATGACCGTAGTGGGTCTTGAAAGTCGTCTTAGGGATATCACTTTCTCTTACTCTCAACTGATGATAGCCAGATGTGAAGTCTATCTTAGAAAAACAAGTGGCACCCGAAAGTTGATAGAAGAGATCATTAATTCTCGGAAGAGGATATTTATTCTTAATAGTAACCTTGTTCAACTGAGGGTAATCTATGCACATTCTAAGAGAACCATCTTTCTTTCTCACAAATAAGACCGGAGCCCCCCAAGGTGAGACATTTGGTCGAATGAAACCTTTCTCAAGAAGATCTTTCAACTGCTTTTTAAAATCTTTCAACTCTGCTGGAGCCATTCTATATGGTAGAATAGAGATAGGACGAGTATTGGGAAGAATATCTACAACGAAGTCTATTTTTCTCTCAGGAGGGACTCCAGGAAGATTATCTGGAAAGACTTCTGGAAACTCACTAACAACTGGGACTGACTGAATAGGTGGTGTCTCAACACTAGAGTCATTAACTCAGACTAAGTGATAGATGCACCGCTTGGACACTAACTTTCTGGCCTTAAGGTACGAAATAAAATGACCCTTAGGCACTGCTGAACTACTCATCCACTCAATAACTGGCTCATTAGGAAATTGGAACATAACTACTCGAGTTCTACAATCGACTGAGGTATAATAGACATGAAGCCAGTCCATGCCTAGAATAATATCAAAATCTACCATGTCTGACTGGACTAAGTCAGTAATGGTGTTCTTGTGATTGACGGAAATGGTACAATCACGATAAACTCTCTCAGCTAGAATAGACTCACCAACAGGTGTAGAAACCCTGAAGGTCTCAAGAAGTTTCTCTAGAAGAACATCAAAATTCATCGCAACATAAGGAGTTACAAAAGATAGACTCGCTCCTGGATCTAGCAAAGCATAAACATTAGAAATGAAGACTTTGATCATACCAGTGACAACATCTGGCGAATCCTCTTGCTCTTGGTGACTAGTGATAGCGTACAAAAGGTTTGATCCTCCGCCTGCCTCTGAAATAGCTCCTCTAGATGCAACTCTGTCTGGTGGAGAAACTGAAGAAGATTGGGCTCTATTGTCCCCACTGCCATTACCTTGCCTGTTCTTAGGGCACTCTTTCATAAAGTGACCATTTTGACCACACTTGAAGCAACCAGTGGAGCCATCGCGACACTTTCCTGGGTGGTTCCTACCACCCAGTCTTTTTCACCAACCTTTGTGGGAAGGGAGGTGGAGGTCTCGGCATCGGGATAACTTTTTACGTGACCTAAGATTATTTTTCTGTATCATTTTTTGGCTCCTCAACTTCATCCTCACCTTTCTCTGCACTTTCCACTTCAGTTGGCATGGGAGGGTCTACAGTATACTTTCTTCCTCGAGTAGTGACTGCCATCCATGCAATGACCATCATTTTTCAAATTCTGGACAGTGTTGCTAGGAAGTGTTCCTAGCTGACGTGGATTCACAATTGTGGACAACTAACCCAACTACAGCTCAATTTGCTTAATCGATACTGCATGGGCTTTAGTATTTTGACCCATACCAGATAAATCACTACGCATCTCCTTCATATTGTCATCAGTCGATTCAAATCTTTTCATCATCTTGTGCATTTTGTCTTCCATGCGAGTCATACTTGATCCAACATCTCTATTGTCAGGTGGAACATAGGGTCCACTCTTCTAATTCCTATTTCCATAGCCATTTTGGTTGTAGTTGTTGTTGCGATTGAAGTTCTCATCACGGACATAGTTCCCTTCACAGTTGTAGTTACCATAGTTCTTGGTTTCCTTGACCTTGGGGCCAATTATCCTAATTGGACCCTTGGGTGTTAGTTCGAAAACCCCTCGTCTGATCATTCCCCAAGTTAGCATCCTCTTTATAAATATACTCATCAGCAGGTGGTTCTCTAGTTTGATAGTACACAACGTTCACTTTCTATACACTACCGCTTACATGTTTCAACACCAAGCCATTTTTTGTTCTCAATTTGGCCATCTCTTCACGAATATCATCATTGGATTGACTTGGTGCGGTTTGGACAGCAAACGTGCTCCTTTCTATATATTTAGTTTTATAGTTCTCCATGCCTTGTTCTTGGAGATCTTCTCAAGTTTTTCAGATATCTCCTCAAATGTGCATGCTCCATAAGATTCTTTAGCAGCGTAGTATCTAGCACAACTTTTCCATTGTCATCTTGACCTCTGTAGAAATACTCTTTCAGTGACTCGTCATCTATGCGGTGGTTTGGCACACTCCTGATGAACCCAGTGAATCTATCCCACGAGCTACTCATCGATTCTCCATACAATGCATCAAATTTATTTAGTTTATCCTTGAGATTCAACTTCTTGGACTCCTGAAAATACTTCTCCATGAACACCTTATGCAGCTTGTCCCAAGTCATGATTGAGTTGTATGGAGACTCAGAGAGCCACACAGTAGCATTACCCATCAATGAGAGTGGGAATACTTTTAAGCCTATCACATCCATATCTAAGTTTTGTCGTCCCACACTACTCATATAGACACTCTTAACTTTAGTCATATGGGCATATGGATCTTTCGAAGGTAACCCAACAAACAACCCTCTTGATGTAAGCATTTGCATCAGACTGCTGGTCACCACAAATGAATGTCTCGAAGGTAGTGGAGGAAGAACAATAGCACCAGTTGACTCCACAACATCATAGTCAACCTTGTAGTTATCACAAACTCTCGGTCCTTGCTGGTTTTGTAGTCTTTACATATTTTCAACTGGTGGGTTACCCTTAACATGACCGGGCACATTCACAAATCCAAGAGGTTGTACAACAACTTAATCCCCTTGGCCCTCTCTAATTGGATCATTGTGTACTTTGATATTTAGACCTCTTCCAGCCATTCTTCTCAAAATTCTTCTTAATTCCGAATCGTAGGGAGTTAGGGGATTGCCTTGACTCTGTGTACTTGGCATATACTAAAGGTAAGACATGTAGAAAATAAAAAAAAACAATAACGTAAAATCAGGAAATACTTGACTAAAGTTCAATAACAAAATTAGTCTAATCTAAAAGTCGTATTCTCCGGCAGCGGTGCAAAAATTTGATACGCCCAAATTATACCTTCTGAAAGAAGTATAAGCGGTCATTGCCAAATAAGAGGTTAGGTTCGGTTAATTGACTCAACCAAGGGTGGTGTTGTGGTTCACAATGGTTCAAAATCATCTTTTGTGGCTGATGTGAAGGCCAAGCAAGGTCTTGATCCAACTTTTGTTGAATTGAAGGAAGCGGTGCTTAAAAAGTCCATAGAGGCTTTCCCTCATGGGGGAGATGGTGTAGTTAGATATCAAGGTCGTTTGTGTGTTCCTACTGTAGACAACTTGAGAGAACATATCTTGTTAAAATCCCATAGTTCTCGATATTCCATTCACCCAGGAGCCACCAAGATGTACCGTGACTTGCGGGAGGTCCATTGGTGGAATGGGATGAAGAAAGATACTACAGAATTTACGGCTATGTGCCCAAATTGTCAACAATTTAAAGTCAAGCATCAAAAGCTGGGAGGTTTATCCCAAGACATTAGTATCCCTACTTGGAAGTGGAAATATGTGAACATGGACTTCATTATTTGTTAGCCTTTCAACCGGCGACAACATTACTCGATTTGGGTTTTAGTAGATCGAATGAAGAAATCGGCTCACTTCATTTCCGTCAAGGTTTATTATTCGGCAGAGGACTATGACAAGTTTTATTTGAAGGAAATGGTGAGATTATATGGACTGCCCTTATCCATTATCTCTGATCGTGGTACCCAATTTACTTCACAGTTTTGGAAATATTTCCATAAAGGTCTTGGTACTCGTGTTAAGCTTAGTAAGGCGTATTACCCACAAACCGATGGGCAAGCAGAGTGTACTATCAAAACCTTAGAAGATATGTTGAGAGCATGTGTAATTGACTTCAAGGGTAGTTGGTATGATCACTTGCCTTTGATTGAGTTTGCATACAACAATAGCTATCACTCTAGTATTGGTATGGCTCCATTTGAGTCCCTATATGGTAAGAGGTGTAGATCTCCAATAGGTTGGTTTGAGGTTGGTGAAGTTTTCCTAATGGGTCCCGAGTTGGTACATGAGGCTATGGAGAAAATTCAATTTATTAGAGAAAGGTTGAAGACAACTCAAAGTAGAAAAAATTCCTATGCCGATGTGAGGAAAAAAGATCTTGAGTTTTAGGTAGATGATTGGGTCTACTTGAAAATTTCACCCATGAAGGGTGTGATGAGATTTGGGAAGAAACAGAAGCTTAGTCCCTGATATGTGGGCCCATATCAAATTTTGGGATGAAATTGGCAAGGTCGCTTATGAACTTGAATTGCCTAGTGAGTGGCATTGGTACACCCAGTTTTCCATGTCTCCTTGTTGAAGAAATGTGTTGGAGATCCGACATCTAAAGTTCCCTTAGAAGGATTTGGTGTTAAGGATAATATTTCTTATGATGAAGTTTCGGTTGAGATTTTAGACCGGCAAGTTAAGAAGTTGAGAAATAAAGAAGTTTTTTCCGTGAATGTTCATTGGAGGAATTAGTTAGTTGAGGGTGCAACTTGGAAGGCCGAAGCTGATATGATGTCCCGCTATCCTCATCTCTTTCCTTCCAATCCTACCTTAGCTTGAGGTATTTAGTTCCTCATGGTTTACTCTCTTGGTGTCATTTAGCTTAGATATTCCTAGTATTTCCTCATTGTGCATGATTCATGAAAAGCTTAAATTTTGAAGAAAATGAGTTTACTTGATTGATTCCTACTTGTTTTTGTGTGTTTGAGTTTGAGTTGCATATAACTTCATATTATAATGTTTTGAACGGGCTTTAGCTTGGAGTAGATGTTTCCTCCTCGGATATGTGCATTTAGGTAGTTGCATGCATGATGGGCTGTTAGATTAAGTTTCTACCTTCCTTATGAAGTGTTGAATCTCATTCGAGGACAAATGTTCCCAAGGGGGAGATATTGTAACACCTCGGATTCGAAAGGGTAGAATTACATCTCATTGTAGAAACTGGTGCCAGAACCGACGAACGCCACCAATGGTCCATCGTCTGACACACAGACCGTAGGTAGGCCCGTGGTTGGCCAGTCCAGCTTTCCAAAAATGTCAAGTTTTCTGTATTTTTCAACGGTTCACCAGAATGGTCCGCCGTCTAATGCACGAGCGGTAGATAGGTCTCGTAGATGAGTCCCAAACTTAGTTGAATTCATAATAAAAATGTTGAGACCTACGGCCGTGGTCCATGGTCCGTTGTTGGACCCACGGGCCGTAGGTGAGTGTCATCGATGGGGGTCCTGAATTTGTTTCTCTAATCTAAAACCACGGCTGGCCAGGACGGTCCGTGGTCTGACCAACGGACCGTAGGTCTAGCCATTGGTATGGTCCGACAGTTATTTTCCTAGGGTCTTTTGGGTCTTTTTTCTAATTATTTTAGCTTAATACTATGTCGTTTTATACTTCACCTAAAGTCCTATATAAGTGTTTTAACCCCCAAATTTTTCCAATTGAAATAATTCTCTGAAATTCCTAAAAGAAGAACAAGTCTTCCTCTCAAATATTTCTCTCTCTAGAAGTTGAAGAAAAGATAGGGTTTGCAAGTCAAGTCTTCAATTCCACCATTGAAGTCAAGCTTTGGGCATTGAGGTATGATAGTTTCATCCATGGAGCCCTTTCCTCCATGGAGTTCCCAAATTCTCCAATTTACAAAGTTAGAATTTCCCAATTGAGTTAGGATTTTCTTCCATGTCATGGGTTCCTTTAAATATTGATTTATTTGATTATTTTATGATCTATCAAGCATTAATTGAGATAATTACATGATTTTATGATGAATTCCCATGAACTCATGTCTAACCCGTGTTTTCTAGATATTGGTGATTTAAAAGTGGGTTTTGCACTATGAAAGGTGAATTATGGAATTATGCATGTTCTTATGGAATTGATGAGATATGATGTAGATTGCTTGAGAGTAAAAACATATATGTTGTTTTTGTGGTTAGTTGTTGTGAAAGGATTGCTCACATAACTACCTCATGCATGAATGTGAAAGGTTTTCTCACATAAAGGATTCTAAGGTTGAAAGGTCCTCTCACCTAAAATGAATCCAAGATAAAGAGTTATTCTAATGAAACCTAGCTTGGATTGGTTACATGACTGTACCTTTCCAAGGATGACATGTGACTTAGCTTGGATTGGTAAGATGATGTGCCCTTCCATGGATAATAATAACAAGTTAAGAAAATGACTATTCCGTGGGAGTTACTCTTAGAACCGAGAGGATATTGAGATGGGAGCTCTCCCGTTAGTAGAGGTTGGGTTTCTAGAAGCAATCTCTTTATCCCACTCTTATGTGCCCCCATAGGATTATTGTCTTAGATAGACATTAACTAGTGGATCCACATAAGCTAGAAGTTCATGGTCTTACCTTGGCAAGTAGGATACCCCTTTTCGCTGTGGGATAGATACCGGATTCCGTGTTGATATCTCACATGGTCTTATATGTCGGTTAAAGTTAAATCTCCCACAATAATGAACTAAGGTTACTTCAAGAAGTATCTCACATGTGACTTAAGATGATGTCTATTTTCATTGACCATGTTTTATGACTTATGTCATCTAGTTCTTTTACATTCATGATTTAGCTTGGTCATTGCACTTTATGAAAATTTCCCTTTTCTCATTATGGCTATCATACTTGGTACATATTTTGTACTAACGCATACTCTTGCCTACATTTTCCCAAATGTAGGGACCGACCTTACAGATTCACACTTCCGTGGCTAGGATCTCATATAGAAGATTGAAGTTTTGTGAGTCCTCATATTCCGAGGACCGAGCTTGATTTCCTTTTTGTCTTTACTTTCAGTTTTGGAACTTGATGTACGGGCTACGCCCCGATAAACCCTTATGTACTAGATTGCTTTAAGACGAGGTTTAGATTTCTGCTTTTCTCTATTAAACTTTTATATGTTGAAACTGTCCTTTAATCTCTTATATTCTAGTATCTTGTATGATGAAAGCTAAGTGGTTTGGATAGAACATCTAGGGGTCCTATACGCCATGTTACGCCTAAGGGCTACCTTGGGTCGTGACAGAAACTCCTGAAGATATTGACAATAAACTATCACTAATGATTTTGTCAGTGCTCAGTGTGCATAATCAAGTCTTGTCAGACCAATTTTTTTTTAATAACACTACTAAAGAAATGCAAAACATATTTGCAATGGAATCTTTGTTAAAAGAACAAAATTCTGTTAGCTCCAATACTTATTTGCAATAAAATATGAGACACCAATGGATAGGTCCAACCATGAGACAAATGTTCTCCTTAATGATTAAGAACACGAGTCTTGAGAGGATGACTAATTTGCTAGCATGTTTTATTCTCTTTATCGTGTTTGTGACCCCAATTCGCTTGACGGTCCTGTGAAACTCTTAATACATTTTGTTGTGGTTCATAACATGGATGTCGTCAATATGATTCATCTATGAGCGGCTGGTGTGATTAACAGTGAAGGTATCATCAACTGGACGAGAACCTATCTGATTGCTTGACTAGCTAAGAGAATGAATACATCAGTTTCTAAGTTGAAAGTTACAAATTTACTCGTGTTATGCCACTAGATCGGACAAATATGGTGACAACTTTCTGTCCAATTAATTTTTCACTGGTCAGTCAGCTAATTAAGTACTGTATATTTTACCATAACTGATGAGGTGAGATTATATCTTAATTTCGTTCTTGATTACGTTTGTACCACTATTCATGGTGTTATCAACACTTTCATAAATTGAACCAAAGGTTGCTTTTGATACTAGTGAAACTCTGC
This sequence comes from Solanum etuberosum, assembly GCA_029582245.1. Taxonomy (NCBI): domain Eukaryota; kingdom Viridiplantae; phylum Streptophyta; class Magnoliopsida; order Solanales; family Solanaceae; genus Solanum; species Solanum etuberosum. The sequence continues at coordinate 11,336 of JAJONR010007779.1, forward strand.
ACAACTCCACTTTTTCTGGCATTATCCTACAAGCATCACACTAGTGGAGTATGTTGCGAAGACATCACACCTCAGAATCCTATATCTCTTGAGCAAATGAGGAATAGGGTGAAAGTAATTCAAATGTTTATGCTAATTGTAAGAATTATTAAACTATGAACTCATATTTGTAATGATTAATATCTCCAAGTAGTATAATATTCAAGATTTAACTTCAATTTCTCGGAGAAAAGGACATATTGTTGACCTCTGCTAGTTTCCAGAATTCCTTGTCATAGGGTAGTAGGTAAGCTTAAGAAATTTTTGTTGTTTCTTTAGCTCTTCCGGAATTTCTCTTTGATAATTTTATTTTAAGTAAATTATTTCCTAAAATGTCAAACAGGTAGTTGAATGTATTTGGACAATATCCTTTTATGCTTTTGTGACTGATTTTACTTTCAGTGTCTACTAACTTCATTGTATTTTGGTAGTTTATGCAGGAACTTGTGATAGGTATATTTATATTGAAACTAAAATGGGAAAACTTGCAATGCCGGCTGTACACCTTTAGTTAAAATCATTCGAGTAAATCCATTTTTATAGCACAAGGTGTTTATAGTTAATTTTAAAATTTGCTAGTTACTACGTAATAGTTAGCCATATTAGAGAAGTTTGAACTATAGTAGTGTTGCCAACAACAACCTCTTGTATATTGGAAAGCATGTATCCTAAAAGTCAGTTGAATTGTCTCATTGGTCTTCCTTTGAGAGCACTTTATATGAGATTAGTAGTCTAGCTATAGATTGTAATTGAGTGTTAACACAATTCACCAATCCAAATAAGAATTATCCTTAGAAGGAATAGATAATATAAACAAACATACAGCCATATAACTAGATCATACATTGCAAACATATACAAAATCCAAACCTTCTTAAACCAAAACCCCAGCAAAAACCTCTAAAAATTCAAAAGAAGATTATATAACACAACCACTCCAAGGATATAATAGACTTATAGCACAACCAGAAACTAGTGCTAATCTAGTCAGAACATGTTACAACTATGGATTACTTAGCACAATATATACCTCCACAGGAGAAGAAATAGCATTAATACCAGAAATACACAAAGCATTCACCACATACAAAAGAATTACTAAAGGAACTTTGTTTTTTATAAAGTTCTATACAGCCCCAGCCGAGATACTCTTTAATGAGATAAAACCCATTATCCAAGTTATAAAAATAGGACTTACCCGAGAAATGATTATACCCGAAAATATAATCCAACAACCGACAATACCCGAGTGAACTTTGACCATGATTCAAATGTTGAAGAAAGGGAAGATAGTGATGTTCAGACCACATTTCATGAGGGTAGAAGCCATTGAGCCTAAATGACCATATCTTTACACTCAGCCCCGTTACAAGCCTTGAAAAGACCTTTGAGATCTTGAGTGAGCTGAAACGAGTGTTGATTGGAAAATAAGGGCAAACCTATGGGTGAAGTTATGCATGTGTGAGAGTTTTATGTGATTCCGGAGCTATAAATTGTTGAGAAATTGTGTGTGAATATGGAATCATCTTTGTTGTGAGGGCATTTGAGTACCTTTGTTGAGCTTGAACTTGCATTTGAATCAAGTATTGTGAACTTGAGTATCTTTGATAATGGTGAGTCACAACTTGAATCTTTGAGTGCACAATTGATCCTTGCATGAGTAAGTTGAGTCTTGTTGTGTGCATTCATGATTAAGTCTTATGTAGCACTGTTTGAGACATCCTTTTTGAACTGCTGAACTTGAGTTTTACTTGAGGACAAGCAAAAGTTTAAGTATGGGGTGTTGATGAGTCCGAGTTTTGGACTCATTTAGAGCTTTGTTTATATTGATTTAGTGTCCTCAAATGCTTATTTTGTACCAATAACTGATGTTAAATCCTTGATTTCAAGGAATATGGATTGAGGAACAAAGCAAGGACACTAACAGGCAAAAAGGAACAAAACAGGCTGAAGAAATGAAGATGGGCGAGCCTGAGGATTGCCAATAGCATTCGGCGTGTCGCCGAGTGGCTCCTCAGACCGCCTAAAGTTCAAGTGTGCCAAGCTCTAAAGGAAAGAACCAAGTCGGCGAGGAAAAGGGGAAGTCGGCGGATCACCGAGTGATTCCGCAAAAACAAGATAGATCGTCCAAAGTTACAGGCCTTGAGGATGGTGAGTTCCAAGGTGAAAGGGCGATGGAAGAGACCAAAGGGCGGCTCACCGAGTGGTTCGGCGAGCCCGACTTACTTCGCCGAATGAGCTTTCGTAGATTTTTTTCTGCGACTATAAATACTTTTTTGAACATTTAGTTTAGTATCTATCTATCTTTCTATGAAAAAAAAACTCCTGAACTGAGAAAATAATTTTGAGACAGTTTTCTCTAGAGTTCTTCCTTAGTTTTCAAGGAATTCACTTTTGAGAAATTTGAAGTGGGTCTTTGATATTCATCAAATTGAAGCATTGTAAAGACAAAATCACTCTTACCTAGTTAATGGATAAACAATTTGGTAACTATTTTTACCTTTTTATAATGTCTAGCTAAAACCCCAGATTCTTGGGGTGTGATTATGTGATTATGGGCTGATTTATCTTATGGATATTGCTAATTGTTAGTTTAAATTCTATTTAAAAGTGAGTTTAATCATTAACTATGGTTTAATTTAAGAATTGTAGTTGCAAATGAAGTTCTATGTTTTTCTTCTTGGCTTGCTCGAGAGATAGGTTTTAGAACTAAGGTTTTTGATTAATGGTTTGTGGGTGTTGGGTTGATTTGGGTTCAGCTCAAGAGAGTAAATCCTAAACCCAACTCCACACATTTAGCTCGAGAGAGTGAATGGATTAAGGTGTGGGCTGCTCTAATTTTGCATGCTTGTTGATGTTCGAGAGAAATCACTTGATTCGGGGTAAAATTGTTCGAGAGAAAATTTACCTCCCCTATAGCCTAGCCTACTCACTAATAAATATCTAGTTATTTACTAATAGTTTCAATTACCCATATGTCTATATTACCTATAATCGATCGCATCCCAAGAATCCATCTCATTATTGTTAATTATTATTGTTTGTGACTGCTATTTGTAGTTGATAATCAAAATCAAAACCCCCATTTGACATTCGTGTCACCCCTTAATTTGAATGATGTCCTTATTGGATAATTTTTATTCCTATGACTGATTTAACTGCGTTTATGCTTCCCAATTGAATCTGAAACATGTACCGCTCCCTGTGGGATTCAACCCCAACTAATTAAGTTGGGTTTTATACGGATTTACGATCGTTGACACTAGGAGTTGGATGAAGTGTCTTTGAAACGTTATTAATCACCGAGGAGTACCCCCTAGATGTAACAAGGCGTACAAGACCCCGAGAGGCCTCATACAAGCCACTTAGCATATCATAACATAAAGTAATAGAAATGATGCGGAAATTAAAACATTTCAAAATAAGCAAAGTCTTTATAAAACGAGGGGAAGTCTAACACAATTGTCTCAAACCATCTAACAAACATTAATAAAGTCTTGGGTCACAGCCCATACAGTAGTCCAAGACATAAAACGAAATATATAAAATAAAGTGGTTATCATATTGTCACGCCCCAAACTCAAGGGGCGCAACTGGCTCTTAATGCCAAAACTCACGCCCGAGCTGACCCTGCTGAACCATTTGCTACTAGCGCATGGCAGCCACACGCAATCAAGAAAACAAACAAGTATATTTCGGTTTAAAATTAAGCCCTCGGCCGGCAAGGCCCCTGTCAACAGATCTATAAAAGAAACAGCTACTCCCAAGAGTTCATATAAAGAAATAGCAAACTAGCACAAAAGTCCTGATTGGGCCGTCGAGGCCACCATGATCTCTATACAAAAACTGAAAGTAGGTATATATCAAGACAATACATCAAACATCTA
>JAJONR010007788.1:0-29023 GCA_029582245.1 Solanum etuberosum
TACAATTCAAGACTTGATTGAGGAGATTAATAATCTCAAAAAAGAAATATCTTCTTTGAAAAATCATAATATGATTCTTGATGAAAGAATTAGTTATATAGAAAATAAAGACAACGGAAAAACAGGTTATGATTGAAGATAATCTCCCTGATATTCCTGAAGGTAATATTCCTGAAGGTAATATTCCTGATATCCCTAATGAGTTTACAGATAATAAGAATTTATTTTTAGAAACTATCGAGCTAATTACAGCTCATAAACCTTTGGCAAAAATAACTCTTTTTATTGAAAAAAAGATTTTATTGCTCTTATTGATAGTGGAGATGATTTAAATTGTATTCAAGAAGGATTAATTCCGTCAAGATATTTTAAGAAGACTACACATAGTTTTCGAAATGCTAGCGGTCATAAAATGGATATTGAATATAAAATTCCTAAAGCATATATATGTACAAATAATATATGTATGCCTGAAAGTTTTGTTTTAATAAAAAATATTTCTAACGAAATCATTTTAGGAATGCCTTTTTTCTGGCATATTTATCCCATTACTCTCTGGGATGAGACTGGAATAACTGGTACTTTTGAAGGAAGAAAAATAAGAATAGATTTTATATCTCAACCATTCTCAAAATTTGTTAATGAAGTTAAGGATATGATTTCTTTAAAAAATAAACAAATCGATTTTCTTAAAAGTGAGATTTGTAGTCTTACCATAGAAAAGACTTCACAAAATCCTAAAATCCAAGGAAATATTGAGATTTTAAAGAATCAATTTTCCCTACAGATATGTGGAGATCACCCAAATATATTTTGGGAAAGGAAAAAACATGTGGTAAGTCTTCCTTATGAGGAAGAATCTTCTGAAGATAATATTCTCACTAAGGCAAGACCTTGTCAAATGAATTCAGAATATTTAGATTTATGTAAGAAAGATATAGATACTCTTCTTCAAAAGGGATTAATAAGGACCTCAAAATCTCCATGGTTTTGTACTACTTTCTATGTTAATAAACAAGCAGAGCAAGAAAGAGGGGTACCCAGACTTGTCATAAATTATAAACCCTTAAATAAAGTTTTAAAATGGATTAGATATCCTATTCCCAATAAAAAATATTTATTAGATAGACTTCATGAAGCTATAATATTTTCAAAATTTGATTTAAAATCAGGTTATTGGCAATTCAAATTTCTGAAGAAGATAAATACAAAACAGCATTTAACGTCCCAACATGAGTGGAATGTTATGACTTTTGGGTTAAAAAATGCCCCTTCTGAATTTCAAAAAATTATGAATGATATTTTTAACCCTTTTAGCAATTTTATCATTGTATAAATAGATGATATTTTAATATTCTCAAAAACCTTAGAAATGTATTTTAAACATCTTGATCTATTTAAGAAAATTATTATTCAAAATGGTTTGGTTATATTTAGACCAAAAATGCATATTTTTCAAACCAATGTTAGATTCTTAGGTCATAATATTGAAAAAGAAAAAATTATTCCCATTCACAGAAGTATTGAGTTTGCCTCTAAATTTTCTGACGTTATTACTGATAAAACCCAGCTTCAACGATTCTTGAGAAGTTTAAATTACATTTATCCTTTTATAAAGGATCTAGTTAAAGACACGGCTATATTATATGATAGACTAAGAAAAAGTCCTAAAGCCTGGACTGATAATCATACAAAAGCAGTCAAGCACATTAAGACAAAGGTTAATAACCTACCATGTCTCACTTTGGAAAATCCGAATTGGCAAAAGATAGTGGAGACAGATGCCTCTGATATTGGCTATGGGGGGATTTTAAAACAAATTTCTCCTGCTGAAAGGCAAGAATACCTCATACAATTCTATTCTGGGAAATGGAATAATAGTCAGAAAAATTATGCTACTGTAGCTAAAGAAATTTTGGCTATAGTCAAAAGTGTTTTAAAATTGCAGGGGGATTTATATAATCAAAAGTTTATCATAAAAACTGATTGTCAAGCAGCTAAATTCATCTTTAATAAAGATGTAAAACATGATGTTTTTAAACAAATGTTTGAAAGATGGCAAGCTTTATTAGCACCATTCAATTTTGTAATACATTATAAAAAGGAAACAGATAATAGTCTTCCCGATTTTCTTACTAGAGAATATTTGAGTTAATAATTCTTTATTTCCTGAATACAAGATAATGCGGCCATCTGGAAGTTCTTCCTCTAATAGAGGAAGAGGAAGAGGAAAAGTACCCATGAGCAGAAACAATATTTTGGCTCAGTTAGGAAACCAGAGACTAATAGCCTCAAATATTGCAGGAACTTCTACAGCTATATCGGGAATTAATATCGAACACCCAATGTATAAAGAATTCATGGATTTTATACAATTAAGACAACCTCAGAACAATGCACCACCGTCATATTCTGCAGTCGTCAATGACGGAGCAAGTGAAAACATTGAGGTATATGATAAGAATGAGAAAGATGAAGTAATACTTCTTCTTGAGCCAAGGGATTTACAATGGAAAGAGGATCTTTGGCAAATCATGACGAGATATTTTGATACGGCATCATATGTTGTTCCAACATACAAATACAGAATGCATTATGAGATTATACTCTCATCCATTGGGTCTGCTGAATTCCAGCATTTTTACCCAGCAAATACTAAGAAAGTTTATAATTTTCAAAAATTATTATAAAAAAGATATTTACCCCAGAAGAATGGAGAATCAACACGATGAAGGAACGGAAATACACCCATCCGGATAAAAAAATAGCTGTTAAGTTTAATTACTGGGATTACATTGAGAGTTTTAATAAAGCTTTATTATATGAGAATGCTAATAAGAAGCATTCGTGGTTTATCAAAATATGTTCAAATGTTTTCAAACAAAATATACCAAACTGGTTTTGCCAGTGGTGGACTTTATATGGTCCAACTCTGAATATCCTCCCAGAGGATTATAAAAAATTGTATGCTCACTGGGTTGATGTTTCGCCCAAGATAATAAAATTTCAACAAGAGGACGTATATTTTAAGGGAATATTCTTAATGTATTTTTTTTATACAATTTTCTATCCCATGGATAATGAAATGGACGATAGAAATTCAAACAAATGAAGAAGGGTTTCCTTGCTTAAAAAGAAAATTTCATACAAAATTTTGGAGTAAATTACTCCAAAGAGATGCGGAGGGAAAACTTCATGGACGTGAGATAATAGACTCGATCAATGTGTCTATTGAGACCAGCAAGCATCAAACAGAAGTTATACAGGATAAAAATAATATCAGTCCCTTTAAACACATAACCAGAAAATTACAGATGAAAAAATGGACTATTTCCAAATCTGAACTTCTTGTTTCATATATGGAAGAAGTTAAAAAAGATTTAGTAAAAAATTATGGGTATAGATTTCAGACAGTATATCCATGGCCACTTCTAATGAAGAAGAAGACAAACTGTCTAGTAGGAGAATCTCTAAGTGTTCATAGCACGGAGGAAATAGACATTGAAACGTTTCTTCAACAGTTCAGAAATCATATAGAAGAATCTTCTAGCTCAGACAAATCCAAAGGGAAAGAGATTGTGAAAGATTAGAGGACAAGACAGTAACTTTTATAAAGTTAAAATTATTGTATGTTTTTTATAAAGTTTGAATTATTGTAAACTTTCATAAAGTAGAGGACCCCAATGTCGGTCCAATAATATAACATGATGTAAGCACTTACGTCATGAACTTTAGATTTTCCTCTCGATCCTTTCTATAAAAGGGTCACTTCTTGTAATTAGAAGGCAGGTTTTGGCCAACCCTTCTAATATTACTTTCTTTGTATTCCACTAGTATTGAAATAAAAATATTATTGTTGGTTTGTACTTTGGAGAGTTATTGCGGATGGATCCCAATTAAGGTATTTCTCTTTCATCTTTTATTATTTAAAACGTTTTAAAAGATTTTTATAGCCTAAATGATAGGCTAAGCAACTCGTGTTGGACTAACAACAACTTCAACTATTAAGACATGGTGAGAAAAAGACTGTTCCGATGTCTCTAAGGTCGAGGTAGTGTAGTCCAGGGATAGAAAGAACTTGGCTTAGTCTGTGTTCCTGGTAAGGCCCATGTCAGCCATTATTGAGGTTATTGTTTGGGCTAGGTTGGAACCGTAAAAATTCTTTCCATCCTTAGATTATATGAGTCGTAAACGAACCTGTAGTTACATCGAAGCGATCCTGCCAAACTGATTCTTCTCTTATATTAATTATTAATCTAATAATAAAAATGTGTTTTAAAATATTAATCAAAATTTATATAGTTCAATTAATTTTGAAAAGAAACGGAACAAATAAAAATGAATGAAGAGAGTATCAATTTTATTCTAAAAATTGGAATTTTTTTCTCCAACGTACTATTATACCACTTTAGCCAACGATATATACTATGACTTAATTGTTTGTCGGTATATAGTGTGTTACTTTTCAAAGTATGCCTGTTACCACATATATTAGAAGTTATTATGAAGTATTAATAAAAATAAAAATATCAAGAAAATAAAAGATATAGTCAAAGAAAATTATGGAGGAGAGAGAAAGATTTATAATTGTTATATATGTAAAAAGAGAAAAGAAAATAAATTGGATAGAGTTAGAGCATGTTTCACATTGTTCTAAGGTCAAAAGTGTTTTTTTTAGAAAAAAATATTTTTTTTTGAAAAATTAAGTGTTTGACAAATTTTTAAAAATGTTTTTAAATGTAAGTAGAAACAATTTTTCTGCTATTGCGAAGAAGCTAAAAATTTCAGTTTCTTAAAAAAAGTAGAAGTGGAAAATTATTATTTTTAAAGACTAAAATATATCTTCCATATATACATATTCATCAATATATCACTTATTAATTAATTAACATATCTTATAAGTTTGGATAAGTTTCATTCAAGATTTTTTATTATTATTATTTTATATAATATTTTTTATTTATTTATTTAAATTTTTTATTTTTTATTTTATATATTATTTTAAGTTTTATTTTACAGAAGTAGAAATAAAGGTAACAACAATATTTTTGTAGAGTTAAAAATTATGAAGGACTTTATTTATTTTTGTGGTGAATTTTTTCGTATGTAATGATTTAATTTTTGGGATGAAATTTAAATTTATTTTGCTTGATATTTTTAGTTATATTTAAATCATCATATTAATATTTATTTTAATTTATTTATAATATTGATTGAAATTTGAATATATGAATTTTAATTTAATTAAAAAATTTGTAATAGATATTTAAAATATTTTTCTCTATAGAATAATCTTAATATTAAATGTACATTGATACTTACCTTTTTTCGTAATTTGACTTTCAATTAAATGTACATTTTTCTCTATAGTGTATACATAGTGTATATGCATTCACCCGCAATAATTTAATATTTTATTGCTTTTAATTTGCCGCTAGATAGGTCCGATATTATAATAAAAGAAATATTTAATAATTTAAAAAGATAGTGTTCATTTTCATAAATATTTGATAAATAGAAATAATTTAGTAAATTAAACTTTATATTCCGTAATGGATGGAAAATGAGTTAAAGCGACACTTATTTTGGGGCGAAAAAACTAAGGAGTATTAAGTATATACTTCCTTCGTCCATTTCTATTGGTCCTCTATACTAAAAACATATGTTTATTTTTACTTGTCCAGATTAGAATATTAAAAGATACTCTATCACTTATTTCCTAATTTACCCTTATTATTAACTATAATTATTTCACAATTCATATCCTAGAATGTTGATTTTATTATATTTAAAGAATAATATAATAAAATTATTATTTTATTTTATCTCACCTTAATGTGTGTAATGTTAATCAGGTCCGTCTCAACAAGTTTATGGGCCTAAAGCCAAACTTCATAAAGAAGTCCTATTTTTTTAATTGACAAATATAAATTGAATAATTATAACATAACAAATGAGGTCAGGAGAGGCAAGATATATGCAGACATTATGAAGTAAGAGTGCAAATAATGTAATTTTTCAATGAAAATTATATAATATAAAGTTAGAATAATAAAACATAACTCAATTTTTTTTCAAAATATGATGATATTAAAATAGTGTTGATTAGTTTTAGTGCTTGAAATTCGAATAAGACACCAAAAACAAATTTGATCTTTTTATAAACACACAACAATAGATTTTACATAATGTAGAAGGTTTGAACGTTTGAGAGACTTTAGAATATTCAATCGTAAAAGAGTAAAAAGTAGTGAAAGGAGAATAAACAAAAGTAAGTATAAGAACACAATACTGTTGGTTCATGATAATCGTCTGATTATAAATGAGCTAGACAACAAAATAGATAGTCACATGCGAAACTAGAAAGGACACTAAATTAACTAGCCACATAAGAATCTAGAAAAGATATTACAATCAACTAAACAATATTCAATTTCTCATTTATATTTTCTATACAAAAAATTCTTTTCAAATTTATCAATACATGAATTTTTTTTAACAATATATATACATGTATATACATCTTTAGGAGAAAATGGGAGCCCCAAAAAAATTAAGGCTCCAAGCGATTGCTTTAGTGGTCTTATGGTCGAGACAACCCTCATGTGAATGTTAGTCGAGTAAAAATGAATAAATTAGTAAAAATAACCGGATAAAATACTAAATTTTGATTATAGAATTTGATTGGGGTATGTGAGGAAAAATTACACCTATTAATTCAATGTTTTGTTCCTTTCAATTTGTCACTAGCTAAGTCCGAGGCTAATCAATTTGGTTGACTATTTTATTCTAAAGAAAAATTATGGTTTACTTTTCTTTCTTTCTTTATAGAGATCGATTATGATTGGAATATTAAAATTTATGTGAATAATATTAATAAATTAAAAAAATGGTCAAAAAATATATAAGATCTATTTGGTCATGAGAATTTTTCATTTTTTTCTGAATTTTTTTTCTTACTCTATTTTAAAATTTTGTGTTTGGCCATAAAAAATTGAAATTGGGAAAAAACTCAAAATCTTGTTTTCACTCTTTGAATATTTTTATTTTCAAATTTATCCTTAATTTTTAATTTTTATAAAATAACCCCGTTTAAATTATATTTTTCATTTTAAATCATGTTTTGTGGTTTTTAAAAAAGTACATTAAATTTCTAAATATTTATCACAAAAAGTATGATCAAACATAATTTCAATTTTAATATTTTAAAAATAAAATGATTTTTTTTCTAGGCTTTATGTAATTCGATCATATTCAAATTTAAAGACATGTCAAGTAACTATAAGTTTATAACGACATAAGTGAATATATCTTCTCAATTCTTTAAGAGCTAGAAAAAATATTTCTTTTATGTATAAACACATGATTTCACTAATCGTTTTGCATTAATATTTGGGATTAAAGAATCCTGAAGAAACTTATTTGCATTCTCAAAGTATATAAAATAATTTCTTTAAGGACATTAAATTTAGGGAAAATTGTATGAAATAGCAAACTATTAATTCAAATTAAATGTTATAGCCATAGTTTATTTTATTAGCAATTCGCAGCAAACATCTCATTTTTTTGTCATCTAGTTCGGTATACAATTAGCCATTTTCGGTATACAATTACCTATTCGGTATACAAATGTATAAAATATATAAAATGCGTTTGTGTTTGTATAAAGCGAGAGAAAAGTGTATATATAAATACAAATACATATATTTTCGTCCTATATACTTATAATTATACAAATACAGATCTTATTATACAAATTACAATTTATAAATGAATTTATACAAAACTGAACAATTTGTATAAAATTAGATGTATCTAGCGAATTATACAAATCAAAAGCTCCATAGCAAACATAAAATTTGTTATGGAGCTCAATTATGTAAACTATAGTTATAACATACAAATATGATTTTTATGTTTGCTATATGTGAAAGTTGCTATTAAATTTATTCATGCCTTAAACTTTTCTCATTGTTGTTGCTTCCTTTTTCTCCTCTATGAAAATTTCTCTGCCCCTTCCAAAATTTTATTAGGGGTTGACTCAATAGTTTACTTGGTCTTTAGGTGGGCATTTGGAATTTTGTAGCGTCAATTAGGGTATACAAGTAAATTTCTTCATGTTTATTATTTGGAATGCTACAAAATAATATAACTATGAGTGGATGCGAAGAAAATAATCGAACTTGAATATTATGTTAAAAAATGTTCAAAATATTATATATATATATATATATATATAACGTAATTTTTGGAATTATCCTGATATCATTAGATCGCTCTGTCTCAACAGATAAATTAAAATTCCAAATGCCCACCCAAAGACCCAAGTAAACTATTCAGTCATGAGTCAACCCCTAATCAAAGTTTGGAAAGGGCCTGAGAATTTTTTATAAAGAAGAAAAAGAAAGCAATGAGAAAAATCAAACATTGATATTGACCGTATAATTATTTTGAAGACTAGAATCATCTATTACATAGCTAAATTAACTATATAAAATATGTCATATTCTTTAATTATATGCATTAATCTCAAGTAAAAATTGCCTGAAATTGTACAGTTTATTGAGGCAACAAGTATAATTAAAAAAAAAAAGACATATTTTATGTGGTTAACTTACCTATCTAATATATAAATGAGAATACAGATAAAAATAAATTTTGAACCAAAAAATCTAATTTGAATACTTTATTATGAGTTGAAATATTCGATTGAAACGAGATTTAAAGAATTGATTATATATTAAGCCTATTATTTATGTATATTTATTTATATCCTTTATTGTAACATATTAGAAGGTGCATGCATGGTTTTGATACGGTTAATTAAAGGTTCTCATAAGCTTCCTTTGTCAGATATCATGATTTTTTTCCCTGGACTAATTCAAGGTGTTTTGTTTGAATTCTTTTTAACCTATATATACTTATTAATTAATTAAGACATAGAGTTTGTATGGCATGCTATTGGACAAGATTACTTTTACGTCTCAAATAATCTATTATGTTTTTTTAAGCATATAAAAAATACTAATGAAGAAGAGTTATTTTGATTATTTTACTTTAATTTTTTAAGTATCTTAAGATATAATTTTGCTTTATAAAAGATCTATTTTATTTATGCATCATCTTGAAATGTTTATAATTTTCAATAATAACAAATACTAAAATTAAAAAAGAAAAAATATATTTAATTTGATCATGAACTTTTAAAAAAATTAAATTCTGATCCTGCCTTTAATTAATATTGTCATGTAACCTTCTCTTATAAAATTTTGTTAGATGAACATCGTTGTATGACGAAATAATCATTCTTGCTTGTTAGCCACACTTGACTTTCAGAGTGAAATATTAATTTTATATTAAAAATTGGGTAATTTTTCTCCAATATACTAATAAGTAATCATATTATGGATTATTAATCATCATTGGAGCATTTCACTTTTCAAAATTTTCCTTGTATTATTATTTTTTAAAATTAAAGTCTCCATTCACTAAACTGTATTTAGTTGAAATTATTTTGGGGTTTTCAAAGAAGGTTCTTGTTAGCCACCTAATTACAGTTATTGTTTAATTAAAGCCTCCATTCACTAATCATGTTTTACTTTTACTTTTACTTTTTTTTTCTTAATAGAGTCGTGCACTCATTAACTTCAGAAAAAATCATATGTATATATGTATATTTATCTTGATAAACTAGCAGAAATTAGAATATAATTAATTATGCACCCACAAGAAGCATAGAAGTGTAATTGTATTGCTGGTACAAGCAAGAGGAACCACCCACGAGACTTGGGTTCAAATTCAGCTCAAGCGCAATTTCACTGTTTTTATGTTAAGTTTATCTTAGAGCACATTGTTTGGATTACTAATATTTTTAAATTACATTATTAGTAGAATTTATTTTTCACGACATTCTCTGAATAAAGACAATTAGTTATTTTTCACGCCAAAGCTACATTACCTTTTTGAAAAATTAATTGAGTTTATGAATTTGACCATAAAGCCACCCGGATAGCCCATTGGTTTGGACTTGAGATTTCCATGTTGGAGGTCTCAAGTTTGAAACCCTTTATCTTGAGTTTTCCTTTTGTGTTGAGGTCTTGGGCTAGAGTCTTACGTATGGAGAAAATCTCGTTGGGAGCATCATTTCTGAATGAGTCATGTAGTGCGCAATCTGTATTTAATCGGGACTCAAATACGGACTCTAGACATTGGATGGAAAACGAAAAAAAAAATGAAAAATTACTACGTGAAGACTAATTAACGTTTAATGACTTGTTGATTATGGTTACTACGAAGAACAAAGAAAGTTCATAAAAATCCGAAGTTGATTACTATGAAGTTTATTGATCTCTCTGATTTAATAAGTTGATTACTACTATGGTAAGGTCCTTTGTGTTGCCTTGCCAATTTATTGAGTTGCCAGTGGAAAAAAAGGCAAATATGGAGGCTCGAGTCGAGACACAAGAGTCATTCCATTTAAAGCAAGACAAAATGAGTAATAACAACTGTTTTATCATAACACAAGTTATCGTAAAATATATATCTTTTACGCTCTACTTTCAATTTTTTATGTTACCTTTTCTTTTAGTGAATTTTAAAAAATAATGTATTTTTTGTAATTTTTAAATTTTAATTTTTTATATAACATATTTCAGATCTTGTAAAAGAAATTAAAAATATTTTGATAGATACACTCTATATATCTTCAATTTAAAAGTTCAAATTTCATTTTTGAAATTTCATATTAACTCAAACAGATAACTAAATTGAAATGAGGCGAGTATTTGTTAACTTCACCGCCAAACACTACTTAAAAGATATCAAAGGATGTACCCTATTATTCCATCATAATCCTTCTTTTCGATTTCTCAGATTCTTATTTTATTTTGATAAAATATTTTATATTATTGAAATAATTTTTAACTTCGCGTCCAACATCATTCAAACATTATTTGTATTTTCTTATAAATAAATATTTAACGTCATAATTTACCCTTGTTATAATCTTACAAAAATTACTAAGTATTTAAGTCGATATATATAATAAAAATTACTCCTAGTACATATGCAGTTCAATTGAATCATATTATATTTTCCTCCTCAAATTCTTTCTAAAAAATATATATAAAATTAGTTAAGATATGCGTAAATAATTAAAAACACCATACTTTCAAAAAAAAAAAAAAAAAGATTAAAAAAATGTAGCAAAATTTGATAATTAGAAACACCTTCGATTAGAAGATCCACTAGTCAACCAAAAGAGCAACAGAAGAGCAAGTTCTTCCTCAAATATACCAAACGTAAGTCTTTCATCTCCAACTTTCCGGTGATCGTCCACCATATTTTCCGGTACAATTACGCTCCGGCAAAGCGGACACGTGGCTTGTCCTTTCCCGTGCATCAACCACTTATCTAAGCAATTTTCGTGAAAAATATGACTGCACCTTTCAATTTTCCTTCCTTTATCTCCGTGCTCGAAATCCGATAAACAAATCGCGCAATCAATCCGTTCAGTTGTAGCAAATCCAAGTAATTTTCGCTTTTTGTAGACGAATTTATTGCTCTTTTTGTTTATAATTTTCCAACAATTGTATTTTTGTTGTCTTTGTTCGTATGCACTGATCGAAACTAAAATCAAAAGCATTAGGAATGTTAATGCTTGAGGAATCCATGAGGAGAATAAAATGTTGATGAGTTTATTGAAATATGAGAAGAATTTAGTGAATGATGACATTATATTTTTTTATTTATTTTTATTTTGCTTTAGCATATGGTGAAAAGAAGAGAAAGCAGAGCTTTATTTATAGTTTATATGTTTGAAATTTGAAATGTAAAAACGTCATGGAACTGTTTTATAAAATTAATGTAACATAGTATTTTATTAAATTAATTGGTATTAATTTGAAATTGGACATTTTTTTTATGATTTACCGAACGCCATATGTCCGGTGTATGTGTATACTAAAACTATTCAAAATATTATCTAATGATAATTATTAATTACTTAGTTCTTGATTTTAATTTTAAAATATGTTTAGTAAATTTTTAAAAGTTATTTGTAATTTATTGGTTTGAGTTGTGTACGGACACTAACAGATTTTTATTTACACCATATATATTTTTTTTTAGTGTAGCATGTTAGTTATTATTGTAAATTAATAATTATTTTGAAGAAAAATTGGTTATGTAAATATTATTTTCTTTGTATCCATCGATACAGTATTAAAATTATAGAGAAAGCAGGTCAGGGGAAAAAGTATCGTTCAAATTTAAAGCAACATTCCTTATGTTTAGAGTCTTTAGACCATATGGTATTTTTTATATATATAAATATAAAATCAACTATAATTGTCGACTACTAGAACTGTTGACAGTAAAATTCTTTATTATTTCACATCTTTTTTTATTGGAAAGCATAGAGTTTATCACAGTAGCGTATCTATATTAATTCAAGGATGATCACTAAAATATTTTTTTGTTAAGAAATATTAATTCGAAGAAATTTTTTGTGTCATGTAACTCAACATAAAATATTATAAAACATTATATCCGATTTGGTTTAAGTCATATTTTTATGTATAAGCAGTGCTTTTAATTTATATATTTTTAATACAAAATTACATATTAGGTATAATGTTCTCCTAAATATCGTACATATTAGGTATAATGTTCTCCTAAATATCGTACATATTAGGTATAATGTTCTCCTAAATATCGTATGTTTTTTATGCTTATTAATTAATAGAGATTCATTAAGTTAATGTCTAGCTTCTTTGTTTGTACATATTCACGTTAAGATATACTTTCTTTTTTAAAAAAAAAGAAAAGAAAACCACACCTATAAAGAGTTTCCGAAATTTGAAAAGAAACAGCCACATGAGAAAATATACTTCTATGAGTTTGATTTGTCTTTTGAATCCTGTGCAATTTGAAGAAAAAAAAAGAATCCCGTGAAATTAATTTAATTGTATCATTTTGAATACGACTATCGACTTGAGAAAAATATTTTATATTTAATTAAGATTAAAATTCTTGTTAGGTACATATATATATATTAAATATTAAATTCTCTTAACTTGATCATGTCATTGTATGTTTATATATATATATATTTGAATTCATTCAATAAAAGTTCTAGTTTCGCTATCCATCAAAACATGTAACGGAGAAGATGCATGCATTATTTTAGAAACTTTAAATTTCTCATAAGCTTCCTTTTGTTAGATCATAATATATGTTTTTTCCTAGGTGTTTTGTTACCTCCTAGTATACGTACGTAATTCACATTGATTAGTTGGAATAATTTATAAGTGAAAAATAAGCACGTCATGAAGTTCATTTTGGCTTTTTCCTTCCATGACTTTTTGACATTGAATAATATTTATTATTTTTTGATCATTTTGATGTCTCATACTAACTATAAACTCTTATTAATTTGAATTTTAACTGGTATAAGATTTATTAAAGGAGTAAACGTATTCGACCAGGATTCCTTATATTCTTATTGCTCAAATTCAGACCTCTTAGCTTATATGTTAACAATAAAATGAAGATAAGAATTAAGAATTTAAATTTGATAAATTTTATAATAAATATTTCTTTTTAAAAGTGATTATTCACTTTATAAGAATTTTCATAACCAAACGCTTATCAATTTACAATTTAAATCAACTTCAAATAAGATTTGACATGTTATAAAAACCCTTCATCTAACTCTTAAAAGATAAAAGAAGAGCTAATTTGCTAGCCAGCCACACTAGACTTTTACGTGAAATATTAATTTTATAAGAATTTGATAATTATAGTTTTTTTCTCCAATCATACCACTAACTAAGTATAACGTGTTACTTTCCAAAGTTTGCCTTTTGGGGATTTCCAAAGAAGGTTCTCGTGAGGCCGCAACTTATTGCTACAATACATATTAATCGGCACAATTGAAGAACAATTTTTTATTATTTTTCAACTTATAATTAATTATTACTTTTTTATTGTGATGATTTTTTATTTTTTTCAAGATATACGTTTTTTTTATGCAAATGAATAAAAGTTAATAAAAAATATTTGTAAAAAATTGTAAAGTAAATATAATCTATATATGGTATTACATACAGAGTCTGTATTGCATGCATGCATGCATTCAAATTCAATGTTTTGTTGCTTTCAATTTGTCACTAGAAGGTCCAAGGCTCGTCAATTTTGTTGACTATTCTATTCTAATGATGCTCGTGTAAATAAATGTATATTATAAGGATAATATTTTCTTCGTTTCAATTTATTTGACATATTTTAATTTAGTATGAAGTTTAAAAAATGTAAAAGATTTTTAAATTTTGTGATCTTAAATTAAAAATATATTAAATGTATTAAAATATTATTTAATATTATAATATTAACATATGTTATAAAAAGTTGAAATTAAAAAACTGTTGAAAAGGGAAAAATCTTTCTTTTTAAATTTGACTAAAAATTAGATCAAATATTTTTTTGTAAAAAGGAGGGAGTAGCATTTTTTGTACCTCACAATTATTAATAAATCTTAATATTAATTTTAATTCGTATATATATTTCACAAAGTAGAGTCAAATGTGACTATACTCATTTTTCAAAGCTAAGGCTAAATGTTATTTCAATTTTCAACGTAATGTTCACTTTAGTCAATTGCCAGAAAATTACATGCACCATCTTGGAAATTGGTGAAGATTTTTGACCCCTGCATTTTCATAAGCAAACTTCCTCAACATCAAGAGGCAAAATTTATTGATTTTGAAGTTTTGTTCAAGGCGCAAATGAGGTCAAAAGTTCAAAATCATCCATTTGAAAATTATTTTATAATCACATCTTAATTATGGTTAAATTATGAGTTTGTTTAGATTAGTAGGATTTAGGTTTTAAGTATTAAACTTTACACTTTCAATAGGGGTGTTTACGAGTCATTTCAAAATCAAATCAAATTAGTTTAATCGGTTGTTATATTATAATTCTAAGATTTTTTAATTTCTAATTGATTCAAATACAAAATATGGGCAAATTACTACATAAATCCCACCAGTTTAGGTCCTAATTACTAAGATTTTCGATAGTTTCAAATATTACTTCTTTTATCATATTTCGTGCTTAGGATACATGAGTCTGAATCCGTGAGATACATGTATCTGCCGAATTTTAAATCGAGATACATATTTTATTTATTTAAATTAATTGGTTGTAACATATTTCCTTAATTACAGGAGTTATTGAGGATTTTCAAAATACATGGACAATTAATTCTGAGAATTTAAATTAATTAAATCTCTTAATATAAGGCGAAAATCAAGGATTATATCTATGTTTAATTAATTTCATTTTATTATATTATTAATAAAAGACAAAAACATGTATATCTTGGTTATATAATTTGATTAGTTACATTTTATTACTCTTAAAATAATAAATTCATTAATTTGATATATCTATTATCAATATATAATGTATCCAACCAACTAAACACTTAGATGCATGAGTATCATACAAGTACATTCATATGTATCATAGAAGTATCTAGTATTAATTTCATGTATCTATTTATATGGTCTAATATTAATTTCATGTATCTATTTATATGATCTAATATTATTTCATGTATCTTTTATATGTATAATTTGATGTATCAAGTATCAATTTCATACGTTATATTCAAAAACATGAATCTCAGATAATTATGAAAATAGTTAGATACATTGTAATAACACAACAAACATATATGATAATATTAAGATACATGATAGAAGACCATATACATTTGACAAGGCTCTGATACATGACAGAACAAATTGTGTCAAATACATGCGTAATTTTTTTCAAAAATTTCCAATAATACGTAAATCTCCAATTTATTCATTAGATACATACACACTTAATAAGATACACAGATAAAAACTAGATATATATAGTCGTATCTAAATGATGTATCAGATACAACAATAATGTGTCAAATACATGCGCAAATCTCCGCTTATTGAAACTTTTCGATTACGTTCGTGGCTGGTCAGGAAATCTCACCGTGGCGGTGTTTGCTTCACCTTTTGATTCATATGTGTTGCTCACTGTGCCTAGATCCGACGGGAGAAGTGATGTGAAATTTCTTGGTTGTTCTATACTATACAAAGTATGCAACCGATACTATTGTCAATGTCGAATTTGATAAATTTATTGGGCTTGAAATCTCTGCTTACAACGATAACCATTGTCTCTGCGCGTGAGAGGTGTCTCCCTTGCGAGAAAAAATGATGGATTCGTGGGGAATTGGTTTGAGAGTGAGAAAATCAAAGGCTAAGAATTTGATGTGTGTGTTGACAAACTGTAGAGCATCCATTTTAATGGAGTGTTTCTTCTCAGTAAAATTTGACTCTTCAAGGGAAGAGAAAGAGGAAAAGTTAGAGTTTGAGTTTTACCCTAACTCATACTCTCCGAAAGAAATATATTTGTTTTTAATTAAAACACTAATTTTGGAGTTTAAATATAAAGATAATTAATCAATCCTAATTTTAAGGGATATGAGTATTGATTGTATCTTCAATAATATATGGTATAAAATATTAAAAGTGATAATATATGTAATTGTTTAAAAGTAGAGATAAAATTAGTGTATATAGTAGTGATGTATGTCTAATAAATTAGTTTATCCTTCTTTTAGATGGTGGGCTGCACTACCAGGCTTGCTTGGACTGTAATCTTGGGCTGAAATGGGCCTGGTTCGTGGATTCTTTAAAACTCCAACATGGTCAAAATATGTATTAAATGTAGGGAAAATTAGCAAACTAGTCACAATCCCTAACATAATGATTAAAAATAGTGTAACTTATTAAAATAATTATTGTATATCTATATTTAAAATAATTATTAAAAATGTCAGTATATCAATATTTTAGAAAATAAATTGTATCCTAACATAACTAATCTTCTTTCCTTTTATTTCTCAAATCAGACCCACGTTGCACCATTTTTTACTCAATTATACGGTAAAAAAAATTAAAAAAACATCTCCATTACCCACTTACCCTTCTTTCTAGGTTTAACCCTAAATCACTCCTTTTTCTCTCTTCCCTTTTTCACTATTGTTATCTCCTTTCCTTGTTCAAGAAAATCAATTCTTCGAATTTCCTACACTTTTTTTAAGAAATCTCGCAATTAATTCAAAAAAATTTCACCCATTGATAAAAGGTAAATTCAAAGTCAACAAGTATTTGTGAGATTTTTTGTGATTTTGTTTTCATATTCACCAAGTATTTTATATTTTGAATTTTCCGTCTTTTAAACAATATTATTCAATTTTTTAATGAGTTTGTTTTCATATTCACCAAGTATTTTGTGATATTTTCCTCTTTATGTATTTCAAATTTTTTCGTCTTTTAAACACTATTATTCGATTTTTTTTGTGATTTTGTTTTCATATTTGAGATTTAGTAGATTATAGTAATCTACATTGACATTCATACATGATATATTGTTTGATATTTTATACATTTATATTCAATAATTTCGAATTTTGCTTTTAGGGTTACTAATGCACAAGTGAATACATATTCAGATTTGCATTTGGTGAACAAAAAATCAGAAAAAAGGAACATAGCAGACTAAGAAGAAGAGAAAGAGAGAGTCAGAGAAGAAAATTGCAAAAATTGTATTCATATTAATTTTTGTATGTCAATTGTATTTCTTTTACTCAACATTTGTATTTTATTAAGAACATTGTATTTCTTTTTTAGTTTGTAGTCATTCCAATAGGTATGCCAAATTGATTTGTATTTCTTAAGCATAAATGTATCCTATTTTTTTCACAGTCAATTTATATATTTTTTTAGAATATTGTATCCTTCCTCAACAAATTGTATTATTTCCACTATGTGTGCTATTTTATTTTAAGAATATTGTATCCTTCCTCAACAGATTGCATTATTTCCACTATGTATGTCATTTTTTTCCAGAATCGTGTATCCTTTCATAAATCATATTCATATGTAATGATTAGATTATATTGAGATACAATCAGCAATATTTTTGTAATACAAATAAAAGAAAAATATATTTGGCAGTCATGTATGTTCCCCTTCTCGATGTTCTTAATTTCACCATCCATGATCAAGATCTTGATTTTACCATCCATGGTTAAGATCCTAATAAGGGAGAAAAATGGAGATTGAAACTGTTGATCCAATCGAATGAGAAATGAGATTTTTTTGAAATTGTAACTGATGAGAATTTGTAAGTGATATGTTCCTTTTTAAAAATATTATCTCCCTTGATTTTTTTCTGTTTTTAAATAATTGTATTCTTGCAAATCAAACAATTAAAAAACATACATAAATCAGATACATAACAAACTAAAATATTGACATTTTAAATAAATATTGAAAGTGTAGCTAATGAGTCTTATTAAATGTCAAAATATTGACATTTTGAAAATTTCCCCTTAAATGTATATACTGTGTACATTTAGTATGTGTATATCTTAAACCAAAAATAACAATGTGTAAATCTATATTGAATATACATATACTATACATATCTATACATAATTAGCAAATACGGTTAACATATTTCAGCCATTTTGTACATATTTTACAAATTAGTTGGCCAAACTTCATATAATAAGTATCCCGACATTATATTATTGAGGTAATCGAACGCATATACTTCTAATTTTGAGGTGAACGTTATTTCTAATTCACATTTTAATTTTAATATCATAATTAATGGATTGATTATCTAGTCTTAATCTTAAACCACAGTGCATACTTTATTATGTAAACTATGGGTAAGTTAAAAACTATAGATTGAATCAACGATAATGAGTTAGAATTGAAAATTTCAAATTGATATTATTTGACGAATCAAGATTGTTAAAGAAGTCTTTAATAATTAGCTTACAAGAAAGAATAAATAAATAAATAAATAAATTATGGGAGTGTGGGAGGTGGAGCTGGTCAGGTTGGGTATGCGTGTGAGGATTTATGAAAAAAATTCTCCCTCTCTTGCCACAAAGATAATTTTCTGAATTGTTTCCACATCTAATGAAAATTTGCCTATAAATATTATTTAATTGACCTAATAATTTTACACAAACCATATATATAATTTAGATTTTTTATTTTTTCATGTAAAAAATTCATGAGCTTCATAGGTTATAAGCAGAGCCTTTTAACTGGTTCTCGAAGGTGAACATGAATGAGGTAATCAAAACATTTAATAAGCAGTGAAAAAAACAACTTCTTGTTGACACTTTTGATTAATAGCTTTTAGTTTACTTGGTTATTATTAGTATTAGTATTAAATATAAAAATAAATTATATTATAGAAGAATATTTTAATAATTCCACTTTAACTTTTGAGGTTTTCATTTTTATATATATATAAAAAACAATAAAACTAAGAACAAAAACAATTAGGTAACCTACTTCTCAATATAAAATTTTGTAATATGTCATATCTTTCCATGACTTAAGACTTTAGCTTTCACAACCCAAAATTGAGAGATTGACTTTGTCTTTATTTAACACCATTTACATAATCTTAGCCAATTTTAAATTATCCCATCTATGAATGTTAACCTAATTATACATACAACAACATATATTTTTTAGGCATAATACATAAATTGGACTCTTGATTTAATTCCAAATTATAACTTTGACGTTTAACTTTGTCAGTGCACAAGTAGGTATATTAATTTTCCAAAACTTGAATAAAAAACACTCGAATCCTACCTAGCAAAGCGTCACGTCAGATGTATATTTTAACGGGGCCAACAGTAAAAAAACATCGAAAAAATAATTAAATCCATGATCAATCATTTTTATAATATGTATATCTTCATTTTTAAAAAAATTAAATGCTCACTTTATTCTCTTTCTAATTTTTTCAACAATTTTTTTTTCTTTTTTTTGAATTATTTGCTGCTCATTGCTCATTGCAAGTGACATTTAATTATTTTTTTGTTATTGTGAAAAAAAGAAGAAGCTATAATGAAGTAGTTTTTTGGGGAAAATTGTGCATTATAGCAAACTATTAAATTCAAAATAAATGCTATAGCTACAGTTTCATTTAATTCCAATTCGTAAGAAACACATTGTCATTCTCGCCTCTCTCCCCTGAATCTCGCTCGCCACTCTCAATTCTCTCCATCGCCTCTTTCACTTTTATACAAACACAAATGTATAAATTGTGTTTATGTTTGTGTAAAGCGAGAGAAACTGTATATAAAAATACAAATACATATCTCTTCGTCCAATACACTTATAATTATACTAATACAAATCTTCTCCTGCCCGGTTCTCTTTTGACTTTCTCTCTCGCTTTATACAAACACAAATTATACAATTACAATGTACAATTTGTGTTTGTATAAAGTGAGAGAGAGATTTGATATACAAATACAAATGGTTTAACTCAATTCAATTGTATACAAATTCAAATTTTATGCAGATATACAAACACAATCATTGATACATGTACATAGTAATTACATATATACAATTATCTAACCGATTTACATATACAATTCACCTCTCTCCATATAGAGCGCTAATATGATTTTATATTTGCTATTCCCAAAATTTACTCTCTTTTTTTTGCCTATATCAATTGTAAGCAAGGTGGGGTGCGTATACACTTGTAAAAAACAAATGCAATTTAAGTATGAAGACTCTCAAACAACAACTCTGGTCCACACTTAAGGGACTCATTACATTTCATTAGGTATCAGATTACTACTCAGACTTGACAAAAATCTGAAAAATTCATTCAGACAATTTATCAAACAATTTAAGTGACCATTTTACTAAATAATTTTTAGCACTCTATGTTTATTGTTTGACCTCCAAAATTTCGTTATTGTAGTTTGCTACTCACTATGACAATCACAATACACAAAGCATCCTGTTTTTCCATTAAGTATTTGACAACCTAAAGCACAAATACATTTCAAACTAAAGAAAAGGAGTAAAAGTTCATCAATTCTCATGTCTTCCATATCTACGAGCTGCTCTGAAACAATTTTGCAACCAAAGCGTTTGTTTCCTCTAGTGATTCCCACATTGGCTTGAGCATCTGACCAACAATACGTAAATTCTTGTTTATAAAGCGGTACCATTCAATACGCAAATATAAGGTAATTTAATTTATATTTATAAACTTTGGTAAACAAAGGCAGCGGAGTTAGCATGTATGAATAGTCAACTTCAAAGAATTTTGATCCAAATTTGGTAAAACAACCCCCCCCCCCCCCTCTAAACACAATTAAGGGTGTATTTGATAGGAAGAAATATCTTTATCGATTTTCTCATGCTCGATTGATTATTTTGGAGGCTAAGCTATTGTTGGGAACCTCAATATAAATGATTCTCTTATGTTTTTCTAGACTTTACAATAATTCCCTTTTTTTTCTTTCCATTTCCTTATTTTCATTCTACTTAGGTGTTACAATCTTCTTTTTTTAGAGCAACATTGGAAAGCACCCTCTTTTCGTCATCCCGCAACTTTTCAGATTTTGTATTAAACGTATGACATAACTAGGATATTCAAATTCTGTTTAAGTCTCTCCCGTAGAAACAATTATATCAACTCCTACGCTCATTGATTTTGCACCTTCTAACATCTCAAGTTTCAAATTCTCAGGTTATTGTGGAAGGTCAAAGCAATAGAGTTTTTCGATTAAAAAACAAGTTGCTTAAAAATGAGAAAAATTACTTTTGATGAAAGTAGCAAAAACAAATTTCACCACATTTCATATTCAGTATGGAACCTCAACATGAATTTCGAACCCATAAACCACTGAACCAATCTCTAATTTTGTGTTCAAAGAATTCAAAATCTCTCTCTATTTATAAGGAAAAAAACAAAAAAAATTACCTTATATATACAATATGATTTTTTACGAAATTCAGTTGAATACTCCCGCCCCATTGATCCACCTCTGCCCATACTCCAACACATCTCATTTTCACCTATCGCTATAGCCTCCATCGCCACTACCCTACACCCACCTTTCATCTTCATTTCCATAATATTTGCTTAGATTATACATAAATATTTTTAATTTTATAAAATAAATAAAAAATCACTTATTTTCCTCATACCCATACACACCCAAAGTAGAAAATGAAGGTCTCCTATGAAAAAAAATTCCTTATGAATCACCCAAAAAACAAGTTCCCGCTTGTTGCTCATTAGTCATTACTCATATTTTCCTTTGGTACTAATAGTAACGACGACGGTTTCTTTTCAAAGTCCTTAATTTTTCTTACATTTCTCATTTATTACCCCTAATTTCTCCCCTTATATTCTCCATCTTTCTCTCTGTTTCCCTATTTTATCGCCTCTCAGATCTGTAAGTTTTTTTCTTACGTTTTCCCTATTACTTGCATGTGTTTTTTGATTAAACCCTTTTTGCATCTTCCTCATTCATATTGAATTTTGAATTCCTGATTTTTTTCAGAAAGTTTAGTTTATTTTTGGTCCAAATTAAGTTTAAATTTTGTAGGTGATTGATCCTCTTATTATAGTTATTTATTTATTTTATTTTTTTCCGTTTTTTTTTTGGAGGTTTTGATTAATTCCTTATGTTAGAAGATTTTAGATTAATGGATGTTTTTAATGTTGATTAATGGAGGATTGAAGATTTTTGTTTTTTTTTATGAGGGTAGCGTAGAAATGTCTAGTACAGTGTACTTGAAAAAAGTGAAAACAGTAAGCTAATAATAGTGGAGGAAATATCCCGTGGAATTAGTCGAGAGTTGCGCGAAAGCTGGCTGGTCATATAAAAAAATTAGTGGAGGAAATAAGTTTTTCGTACCGAGATTAATGTGTTGCTATGGTTCTGAGCATAGGGTTTATCGGAGACAACCTCTCTACCTTCATATGGTAGGGGCAAGGTTGCATACACGCTATCCTCCATAGATCACTAGTGGGATTCCATTTGGTAGGTTTGTTGTTGTTGTTGTTGGTCCAGTGTAGGAATTACAAGTCTCATACAGTTGTGTTGTGATTGGAAGTAGAATAAGAAGTAGATGTTTGTTTAAAAGTGTTTCTCTCAGATGAGAGATGCCTCTTGCTTTGTTCATAGATTTCTTGGAACTTATAACTTTTTTTTTATTTGGTTAGTTTTTGGCAGCTGCCAAATTAAGTAACTCACTGTGGCTGTTAAGTGTTCCCATGATAGTAGACTCGCGTCATGGAAAAAGAAGATGCTATTACGGAAGGTTCAGTCAATCATCCTGCTGCTGAAAAGGAAGCAAATGAACCTATTCTTAACAACGAATCTGTAAAAAATAAAGTTTCTAGCCAGAGGAATTTAGGGAGTATACCAGATGTTCTGCAGGAGGCGAATACAGTGAATGATCGAATGGATGAACAGGAAAAGAAAATCTCTGTTGATAATTCTATTTTACATTCTGGTGATGAAAAGAGTCAGGTTGATACTAATAATGAACCGGGGAAGGAGCATTCTTTAGATGAAAGCACGCCAAGTTCTTCACTTGCTAATAAAAATGGGATTGATAAACCCGACTTAGATCAAGTTCTCATCCTTGGGGAACTAAAATCGTTAGAAAGTGGACAGGAGCGCTCCGAAGCAGAGATGTCTGGTTTGAGTGGAAAGAAGACTGATTGTGTCAAAGTGGACTTGAAAAGTCTCCGCGAAACTAACAAGAATCTCGACGAAGTTGTTTATGAGGAGGAAGCAGAACCTGTATTTGATGGAACAGAAGAACCTGGGATGGGTGTTAATAGGAGTTTATCAGCCCGTTCTGTACATCGTGACTCAGAGGCACAGGGATATGTTTGGCCTGAGAAGGCAGTGGCTCTTACAAACTTTGTTAGATCGAAGAGTACAGTTGCGGTGAGTACTGTTCTACGCCGCCTTTCTGGTAAAAGTGATGACGGGCAAGATGTTACAACTGAAGAAGATAAGAGTAAATGCTATGAGAAGAGCGCTGTTGCATCACAAGAACATGAAATGCAAGCCGTGTCTCAGAAAACTGCAGAACGGACTGGATGGAATCCCCTTAGCTTAATTGGGATTTTACGTGATGATACCGGAAACAGACTTGTGGAGACAGAGGTCTCACCAGAAGCAGTTTTACCAATAGCCATGAAGGGAAGGATTATATTGTATACAAGGTTGGGATGCCACGAAAGTAAAGAGGCAAGACTTTTTCTACACCGGAAAAGACTCAGATATGTTGAGGTCAACATTGATGTGTATCCTAGTAGAAAGATGGAGCTGGAGAAAATCGCTGGTGATTCTGTTGTTCCTATAGTGTTCTTTAATGAAGTTCTAATAGGGGGATGGAGTGAGCTAAAGAGCTTGGATGAGTCTGGAAAGCTCTCAGAGAAGATTGAATATGTAGTTGATGAAGCACCATCATTTGAAGCTCCTCTACCACCTCTTTCTGGTGAAGATGATTTGTCTAGTAGTGGGTCTATTGATGAGCTAGCTGTTATTGTTAAAAAAATGAAACAGTCTATTGCTTTGAAAGACCGGTTTTATAAGCTGCGCAGATTCACCAACTGTTTCCTGGGATCAGAAGCTGTGGACTTCCTGTCAGAAGATCAGTACTTGGAAAGGGAAGAGGTCAGTTTTCAAATTGCATAAACAATTAGCTTATGCCAACTGGGTTAAAATAAGTGATCATTAAAATGGTCAATATAGTTGTTTCTATTACTGTCAGCTACTAATAATATCTACAGATGCGGTACTCTATAATTTGATTCTTTTAAAGCTCAAGATTCCTCTAGAACAAACTAATCAAACCTAGGGGATCTTCTAAAGTTGCTTGTTGACCTCAACTTATGGTAACCATAGCAAAGTTTCGCAACAGTGAATTATGGCTGTTAATCCATGTCTATTTAGGCTTTGCTTTGATGCTTAATATTCCTTGTCTTGTTGTTTGTAACTATTACTAATATTTTCTTCATAAACAGCAGAGTGAAACTTCCTCTTGAAATCATTATATATATATATATATATATATATTATCTGATGTCTGATGTCACCAGGTTAATACTCAATAATTATGTAGATAGTACTCCTGTAGGAATATTCATGTTTTGTATTCAAGTATTTCTTTCCTGACTAAAACATATTTCTTTTATTGTGTCTTATTGTGACATATTTATTTCTACGTGCAAAAATAGTTTTCATATATCAACTGTTCTTGGAATTGTATTGTAGTATTGCTATATAGAACATGTTCATTCCATGATCTCAATTATTGGACTGAAAACTAAAAGATATTGGTTTGATATATTGTTAATCCTTGCAAAACTGTACATTGACTTTACACACACACATATTTGATGTGATTATTTTCTCTTTAAAACCTGAAAGTCTCCTTTCATTATGTTTACTCGAAATATGTATGTGGCCTGAGAGCATCAATGTTCACATTTTCCTGATAGAATACTGGAGGTTTTACTGTTGAAATCAAAATTTGAAAGAAATTTTGATGGGGAGTGAACTGAGTACCAATGATCACTGTGTAGTACTATGCCTCGTGTTTAGATGCCCTCTAAATTTGTTTAAGTGGATTCCACAGCAAATATTTATGCACTGGTGCCAATAGGTAGACGAAAAAAATGGAATCACAAGAGATGAAGATATCCATCTAGTTAATCTCACTTCCATAATCTTTAGAAGATATGGAACTAGAAAGCAAGAAGAATCCATATAGTTAGTCCACACCATATCTGTGTGCTGTATTATTAAAAATCATCTCTTCACCAGTTAAAGCGATAGGGAGATGCTACACGAGGAGTTATCCCTTCATGGGTGAAGCAAGTGTATGTTCATACGATGAGGTGCAAAACATTGACGCTGATTATATGACCTTAAAATATGAAAAAGAAAGAGAGAATGTGTGAAACAATCTATTTAAGTACCACGACTTTTCTCTCTAGTCTCTACCGTGTTTCAGCCTTCTCTATATCACAATTGTCTTCTTCTTCTCGAACTTGTTATGCCTCTCTTTCTACTAATTCAGTTTCTCTATTCCTTTGATACACTTCTCTCTCTGCATTTTTCTTCTTCTAACAATGAATACTTCATTCTTCTTATTCTAGTTTTAGGTTCTCTTTTTCTGCTACTATTGATCTTGGACGTCTCTTTTGCATTCCTCTTCTACTTTCTTATTACAGATTCATAGTTACTAAATTGATTAAATACCATACTGAATGCATCAATTAATTTTTATGGTCGTTTTACTGAGATTTAAAAGATCTATTATGTGATTGAATTTATCTTTCCTTGGCCTTGTAGAAATTACATATAATAATATATATTAAGTTGTTGGACTAATATTGTCATTATTGTATACTGGATGTTGGACTTGGTATTTCAATTGCAATCTTATGCTATAAATCTAAAATGCATATTTGTTAGGTAATATGTGTATTTTTGGTAAATATTGTGCTTCATGTCAAAAGCATGTATCACTTCTTGCTTCTTGCTTAAAATTCCCATCCGCCTTGTTTCTTATATGATCTTTTCGCTTTTAGAAACATCTTTCGTGCTGTGGATCATAACACTTCTTATTGATTTTGTCCTTTAGGCTGTTGAATTTGGTAGGAAGCTTGCAATCAATCTTTTCCTTCAACATGTACTAGAGTAAGTATCTGTTTTTTCTTTTCATCCATCTCTACAGTGTGTACATGTTTTTGTCTCAGTGTCTAATCCGTCTGATATGTGTGCCCGTTCCTTGTTTTTACAGTGAAAATGTGTTTGAAGATGGTAACAGTCTGTATCGTTTCCTTGATGATGATCCCTTTGTATCTCAGTGTCAGAACATACCGAGGGGTTTAACAGAAGTGAAGCCCAAACCCATAATAGAAATTTCATCTAGATTGAGATTTTTGTCTCATGCAATTTTTGAAGCTTATGCATCAGAAGATGGAAGACATGTTGATTATAGAAGCATCCACGGCAGCGAGGAATTTGCAAGGTTGGTTTCTTGGGTTCTATAAGCTGACAGGATCACAGGATGATATCCAATGTGTGTTCATACTTGGGTACTGTACACATGCTTGTAGAACTTGTATTTCTTGGTATTGACTGAATGATGCTCTTCTAGGTACTTGAGAACAACCGAGGAGCTTCAAAGAGTGAACTTGAAAGACATGCCCAGGGAGGAGAAGCTTGCCTTCTTTATTAATCTCTACAACATGATGGCCATTCATGTAATATTGGTTTGGGGACATCCCTCTGGACCAATGGAGAGGAGAAAATTGTTTGGAGAGTTCAAATATGTCATTGGTGGGTGCGCATATTCACTATCAGCTATCCATAATGGAATCTTAAGGAGCAATCAGAGACCACCATACAATCTAATCAAACCATTTGGAGTCAAAGACAAGCGCCTTAAGGTAAGACTCTGTTTACATGGTCACAGTTATATCTTGGATTCCTACATATGTAGAATTTGGAAACCGGACATTCATTTGGGCAGTAATTTACTCTTCTTCACCTTCAGATATCCATTTGATCATATCCAAATGTGGTTAAGAAGACAAAATATCAGTCTATTCAGTTGTTGTATTGCCAAGCACTATCCCCATCTAATTATAGCTATACTGTAGCTAGCACAAATGGCAAGGTTCACATCTGGAGGAACAATTAATATATGTGATCCCTGAAGATAGGAAAAACTATCATAATTTGTTGTGGTTTTCTTTGGTTAAGTTTTTAGTAGCTGAAGTACTTTTAGTGGCTAGCATTTTGTTCTAGTTGAAACACTGAGTGATATATTTTTTGCTTTTCT
Source organism: Solanum etuberosum (assembly GCA_029582245.1). NCBI lineage: Eukaryota > Viridiplantae > Streptophyta > Magnoliopsida > Solanales > Solanaceae > Solanum > Solanum etuberosum. The sequence goes on from JAJONR010007788.1 coordinate 27,789, forward strand.
CGCATAGAGAAATAATAGAAGTTTTTCTGCTGCCACTTTTAAGTTTTAACCATTCCCTTCCCTGGAAGAAATATAGTGCAACTAATGCTTGATTGTCTACATCTTGAGAGGGCTGTTGCCTGTCTGCATATACTGTTGCTCAAGAGTAATCTTGCATCAGTACCAGTTGTTGTTTCTGTTCTTGTGGGTTTCCATGAAGCAGCCGTAGCAGTGGACCATTGACTTGATATATAATAGTACAAGTTTTTGATTCCATGACTTTTGGTGCAAAATGTTGACAGCACAATCTGGTTATAGAATTGGAGCTGCAGTGATTAGTTGTTGTGTTGACCCACGTGGTTGTATTTTGAAATCCTTCATTTATATTATGTAATGTTTCTTGATCCATTATCTGTCTAATCCACCGTAACTCACCTCTGGCTTTCAGGTAGCTCTTCCTTATTCAGAGCCTCTTGTTCATTTTGCTCTGGTTAATGGTATGCGATCTGGGCCTGCTCTTCGATGTTATTCACCTGGAAACATAGATAAAGAATTGGTGGAGGCTGCCCGTGATTTCTTAAGACTTGGAGGACTAATTGTTGATCTTAGTACCAAGGTTGCATATGTTAGTAAAATCTTGAGATGGTAAGTTGTTAATTTATTTGTGTAATCCTCAGGAGTGTGTCCTCCCTCCCGTTCAAGTAACAACCCTATGCAATGATCTGGACATGAATATTGCATGCTGAGTCGTGGATATCTGATGATTAACTTGCATAACGTAGAGTTACAATAACACCATACTAAGAATTGCTATTTCTTTTGTCAATTCTCAGGTTTAGTGTTGATTATGGGAAGAACGAGGTTGAAGTATTGAAACATGCTGCAAATTACTTGGATTCATCGGTATCTCAAGCTTTGCTAGAGTTGCTCGCCAACAGTCAGCTGAAGGTGGTGTACCAACCTTACGACTGGGGACTGAATAACTAGCGCTGGATTCTACCTCCTTTCTCAGAGTCACTGTCCACTTTGTATGCTATTACAAGAAATTTCAACATACAACATGATATTATGTTAAAGTAAAATTCATGTTTCTTTGGTCTCAGCCCAACTTGGCTCTTGTCACTGTTATCTGAGGATTTGGTGAAATTGCCTCATAAATAGCAAAAGTACTAGATTTAGACACATCTTATATCTGTTGGTTCCCAATTGATTTTCCATTATCTATTACTTATCATGTGAGTTATTTAAAATGTGTC
>JAJONR010007791.1:0-43136 GCA_029582245.1 Solanum etuberosum
TGGGTGAACATATATATACTGTGTATATATATATTATACGAACGTATATACAAAGTGTATATAAAAAGTCTACATGTAAAAATCGAAACCCCCCCCCCCCCAATCTATATTCAAAATCTCAACTACACACTCCAACTTCACGGATGTCCTATCACCCCTGAACATTTTAAAAATGAAATATATACTCCTTAAAAAGGCATACCCAGATTCGTATTAGCAGTGATCTGCACGCTCCTGCCACATCACATCACCTTTGTTAATATAAAAGAATAATTTTTTTCTTTATTCTACAGCCATAGCATCATCAACCTGGTGCTAAATTATTTTTCATCAGTTTTCTTCTAAATTCCTCTCAATTCAAGCTTCGAAAATTTCCAATATTCTTCTAATAATCGCTGATTCAACCCTCAAATTCTCTATTTTTGCATAATCTCCTGTTTTTTCTCTTTTGATTGATGAAATTTTCTCCCAAAATCATTACAATTCCCAAAAATTCCTTTTTATCAATCTTATCTCGGTAAAATATATATAATAGGTATTGTGTATATATGTTGCATAAAACAAAGGCACATATTAAATGTGCTACTTATCATGATGGATGCTTCTATTTCATAGTTGATTATAAGAAGTAATTGTTGACATTCACCTAGATTCTTTCAACTACATCTAAATTACAGCCAATCACTTTGTAATGATCCGAAAAGTCATTTTTGAAATTTTTATAAAATTACCATTTTATCTCTCTTAATAGTTGCCTTAGTCAATTTTGATCCGTCGGTGAAGTTGGTTGGGAAATTTTTGAGCTATTTGTTAATTACGATTGTTTAGTTGACAGGTGATTTTAAATAATTAATTTTAGTTAATGGCTAATGGGCTAAGTGCATAATTTATTGAAAATCCTATACCACTTGGCCCATATACTAAAATAAGTTAATGAGTTTCTCACTTATAATAAATAATTAATTTAGAAAAGAAAGGGAGGCAGAAACTTACCTAGACGGACGAACAACAGAGGAAAAGATCGAACTCAGGTCAGGTAACAATCAAATAGTACAATTAGTTTTAAATGTTTAGAGTTAATTATTTATTAAATGTATGGAATCTTATGTGATTTTATGGATTGGGTGACTAAGAATGTGAGGTTTTCTTTTAATTCAATGTTGTACCAATAGTGTTGCTATGTGTTTTGGTGGCTGGGTGGAGAAAAAGATGATGATTGGCTAATGATAGGCAAATGGTAAATAATAGGAATAATGATTCAAGAGCTGCAATTGATTCAGGAGTTAGCGGACCAGTTTTAATATGTTCCAGATTTTGTTTTTTATAACTATCACATTATAAATTAAGTTTTTGGTATATTGAGATGGGTAATTAAATATTGGATGTATTATATTATATGAATATCATTAGATTTATGTTATTTGGAGAAATTAAGACTTAACCCTGGCTCAAAATTTAGAAAAAATATGAGAGTTAACATCAAGATTTAAGAGCTTTATTATAGAGATGGGCGAGTTTTTCGGATCAAGGGTAGACACATAATAATATGGGTGTTGTTAGTTTTGAAATCTTATTGTGATTATTAATGTAAATAGATTGCATTGATTTGGAAGCCCAACGAAAGGGGAAGGCTAAAGTTCCGGAGCAATTGTTCGATTATTTGAGGCAAGTGGATTTCTAAACCCTTGTTAAGTGCATAGAATCGTGTATTTCATTATGGTATGTGATGGGGAGTAATGGGAATTGGTGATGAGTTGACTTGTCCATGTTGAATAATTCTAATGATGGAAAAATGGTAATAAAAAGGCAATGTGATTAATTATTGGTGTGTGATGTTTGAGAATGATTTGAAAGGCTTATTGATTCATTGTTGGTGTTGTATCACGATTGTGTTGTTGTGAATTATGCAATGTTATGAAAATGGTCATCTCCTCATTATTGTGAACATGTCATTTGCATTGTTTTGATACATGATTGTGACAAGTGTTATGTGAATTGAGAAAGAATAAGAAATTAAAGAGGATGTACCATTTCGAGGGACGTGTCGCGCGCCGCGACGGATACTATATATCGAGGGACGTATCGCGCGCCGCGATGGATACTATTATCGAGGGACGTGTCGCACGCCGCGACGGATGCATGGACAATTATGTCCCCCATGGATCCCGGACTGAGAGACAGTGAGTGTGTATCGTTATGTCAGACATGCATCACTATACCTGACATTGCATTTCATTGCATTACACATCTTTATCATTTGTGAACTTGATCTTGTGTGTTGTTGATCTTGTGAGTGCCTTTCTGCGAAACTTGTGATTAGTGAACCTGATCTTATGTGTTGTTGATCTGTATTGTTGAAGTGATCTGGTTGAACTATGTGCTATGTAAATTGTGAACTGTTAGGTTGAGCTGGTTTTTATGCAAATTGTAGTTGTGGAGGTTCGGTTGGGGTGTAAGGAGTACCCGTATTCTGTTCCCTTAGCTTGTGTTTAGAAGTTTACTTGCTGAGTACCGTGTGGTTTGGTACTCACCCCTTGCTTCTACATTTTTGTAGGTTACTAGCCCGGACCTTCGTGATACTTTCTCTTCTTTTCTTGTCCGAGGCTTCTTGTGGAAGTTTGTGAGTTAGTTGCTTGTCATTTCAGCGGACCTTCTTACTCCTATTTATGATCTTGTTCTATTCTAGAAACAATGTCATTTGAGACTTGTATTTTTTCTTTTGAATCAAGTCTAATATTTTAGAGGCTTGTACACGTGACTACTAGGTTTTGGGGTTTTATTTTGAGTTGATTATAATTTCCGCATTAGTAGATTGTGTTAGTATTTTTTTCTTGTTTTTACTTCCGCATTCACCGTATTAATTGGGTATTAGGCTGACTTGTCTTGGTGGAATAAGACGAGTGCCATCACGTCCATTTTTGGATCGTGACACGCTTTGAGGTTTTGGTCTAATTACATCAATTTCTAATTTTTTTTATACTTTGTTTGAATGTAGTGGATTGATAACATTGGGACAGTTTACTTTTGATTTATTTCTACAATTGATTAATTTCATTCCTTACTCCTGACCATTTTTTTTATTAAAAGTATACATGCAAAAATTCTAAGTTATTTCAATAATATTTTAAAGATGTTTTTGAAGGGTGCTTCCACTTTACCACCCATTTCCACCCCAAGAACACATATAACAATTAACAACTAACAATACACATTAAGATTTATAAAATAGAAAAGTTTCATCAAGAACAAATATAACAATTATTGGTATCTGTTATTAAGAGTGTTTACGATTTGAATAAAAATGATTTGATTGATTTGACATCTTCAATTTTTAGGCTTCAAGCAATTGTTTTACCGATCTTACAGAACCAACTTTAATTTGGATTCAGATTCTTTAAACTCCCTTCTATTGTTTTAATTTGGTCGAATCTAAAAAGAGAGCGTTTAAACATGAGATATAAAATTACGATATAAAATCATGAGATGAAATCACTATTTAGACCTTCGATTTCACGTTGATTTCATCTCATGAGATGAAATCTCATATTCTCCAAAAATCATGATCTACAAGTTTATATTTTGTAAAAACAACCCACATTTGTATCTACTAACCATTTATTTCATATGTAAAAAATAAATATTTTTTAAACCATTTACTTCTCATATAATGATTATTCTCACTAGCATAAAATTTATTATTACTTCAAATCAATTTCTACTGTACCATTTATATTCACCAAATTTATTATTTTTTATCAAATTTGTTTACCAGCCAAATTGTCCAATAAATGGCTCAAAGTAACAATGTTGGTTCATCTTCTTAGTCATATGAACGAGAAATACAAGTTCAACGTGAGAAAATTGTCCGTACTATATGGAAGACTATATTAAAGACTAGTACACCACAACTTAAATATGTTTAAATTTTTAATTGAATTAAAGCTTGATTAATAAATATTGTATTTTTTTAAGAATAGCTTTGTGATAGTGTATTATGGGATTTTATAAACTTTTGTTTATTTGGTAAGATTGTATAAATAATTGGGACAATTTTAATAGTTTTATAACTTATTTATGAGAAAACATACGACATAAAAAATTCAAATCACATGTCCAAACAAAACTTCAACTTTATCTTATGATTTCAAATTATAATTTCATATCGCATGGCCAAACTGACCCTAAATCTCCACGTACACTTTTAGCATCACTTTGAACAATGTTTTGTTACTACGTATTTTTCTTCTCATAGATAATCTTACACGGTCAATTTATTTTTAGATATGTTATATAATATATATTCACATATTATTAATATTTATTTTTAGAAAAAAAATATTATAAGATAAGTTAGACTCTAAATTTATTATATAGAATTTGTTCACGATTTTTATTTGGCTTATTAAAAATAAGGACTTCTTTTACTACTTGTATTTTTCATTATTATTCGTCACTTCTTCAATATCATTGGAGCTATAGACATACATTATTGAAGCAATCGGAGACAATCATCATATTTTTACTTGACTTACTAAATTTTTTTTTTTTTATGATTTATCTTTATCGTCATTATTCCTCATGCTCTTCTTCAACGTCATTAAAGCAACAAATATATACCATTAAAGTAATTGAAACAATATAAGACAATCACCGTATACTAATTATTTGAAAGTTATTCTACACGAGTAAAATGACAATATTGGTCTCATTAGAAGAACTAATTAATTTTTTATTTTAAAAAACACGAAAGTTTAGAATATATATGAGGAGCACTTTCAAGTTGTGCAAGCCAAACAATGACATATTACTTTCTTAAGTGCAAGTTAATTATATGAAATTGAGTTGGTTGTCCAAATCACAGAATTTCTTTGTTAGAGTAGTCTAAAATATAAGGTATTTAACTTAGTCAATCTGACTAATTATGGTTGAATGGATGGAGAATTAAAAGAGATTAAATTCCACTGGTCAAATTCTTATAATCAATAATAGTTTAAAACTAAAATTATTTGTGTGTTGGTAATTGTCTTAAATTGCTTCAATAATATTGAAGTAAAAGGTGATGAATAATGACAACCAAAACAAATCGTAAAAGAAATTCTTATTTTTAGTAAGTCAATTAATAAGAATCCTAAATAAATTTTATTTAATTAATTTAGTGTCCAATTTACCTTATAATATTATTTTTGTTATTTTTATTTAAATATTAATAATACATAAAAACACTTTATAATATTTCAAAAAATAAATCGATAGTATTTCCTCTGTCCCTAATTACTTGTCCATTTTGACAATTCAAGAGAGGACAATTTTTTTTTACCTATTATACCCTCAATTAATTACTTTTTTTAAAAAAAATAGTACTTCTTAAAGATCTTAAGTTTGTAATTTATAGATACACCAATTTAAAAGTGAACAAGTAATTAGGGACAGAGAATATAACTTTATTGTCAACAGTCAATAAATACTAGTTAATCTCATCATTTAATACCCAATTGACTTGAGAGATGGAGTGAGTAGTGAGAGTCAATATTTCTATTAAGTATTCTCTGAAAACTACATCTAATTGAAGAAGAAGAAGAAGCCAACATGCTGAGATTAGCTTCAAGGTTAGTTCTCTCTCTTCACTCTCATAAATCCTTCTAACAACATAGAAAAGCTAAATCCGGAATAAGTATAATCTAATTATATGTATATGAAAGCAATAATTCAGTTCATGAATTCGCAGAATTCATTCTAAATCCGCTTCTATTTTGAAATCTGAATACAGCTAGTTAGATGTGGGGTAATTTTTTATTCTGATTAATAATAATCGAACTTAGTATGCGTTTAATCATAAATTTTATAAATCATGACATATTCGGTTTTGTTTTTATTTTCTCTCGTATTGTGCACCTTATCTTTACATCTCATTTTTTTTTGTTTTCTTCTGTTTAATTTTGAACCAATTAACAGGGGCGGCATCAAATCCAGGGCCCTGCTTCAAACTTTCGATAAAGACTTCTCTACTCACGTTGAGAGGTGTGTTTTCTCTCTCACATACACATATATTCCGCTTTTACGTAGCACAATTCGAATTTCGAAGGTTAAGTTATTTAATTTATATCATAAATTTAGATGTAAAATTTTGAAATGATCTAGCTAGCCAATGAGAACGAGACATTAAGGCACCGTGATCGCTTACCGTTGCATTTTTCCTTATGTTTATACTACTCCATCGGTTCTTAATTACTTGATCAATTTTTCTTTTTTACTTATTCATTTTGACAAATCAATTAAAGAATAATTATTATACCTTCAATTAATTAATTTTGAAAAAATAGAATTTCTTGAAAAATTTTAAATTTATAATTCATCCACTTCATAATTAATAGGAGTAAAATGACAAACTTACTATGTCAATCATAATTTTCTTAATATATGTGTCAATTCAAAAATGGATAAGTAATTAGCATAGTGAGTATTTTATTGTGAAGGTTCCACTTTGCTCTTTGTCAAAAATATGAAACGACTTTATTAGAAAGAGATTTTTTGTTTGATTTCTTATCTTGCGTTCGGTACTCACATTGAGACCCGAATAAATTTATTAAAAGTCTTACATTAAAAAGTAAAGAAGTAAGAATACATAAAGTCTCTTGGATATTTCAAAGTAAAAATATTGTTATAGATTATAAATTAATATAAAATATTATAATTACTATTTCCTTTGATGTTTTTAATAATAATTGTTACACATTTTGAGAGTGGAGGATTATTCTTAAATGTCACATGACCGTTGATATATCTTCTTGGACCGACAAGAGATTTCTTGAGCACATGTATATTATTTTATTTATTCGCAAAGACAACATTGCATGTCAGGTATCATAATTTGAGTGGTAAAAGACGAGGAACACGATAATCTTTTATCATGTACTTTTGAGGAATATAAAGTTTATAGATTTCCATTAAGATGCGCATAACGTTTCATTAATATCGTTCATAATTTCAAAAAACATAGTGATAATCTGCATATTTACTAAATATAAGAGTAACAATTTATTTCAAAATCTAACGATTACTCACGCATGCAAGTGAAATATTATTTTACGATAGTCTCCCAAATTATTACATATGCTTGAATTTTAGGAGATACACTTGTATCATTATCTTAGAAATATTCGAAATCGGTTTGGTGGGCTTGTTAGCTATGATAATTTGTATGCCTACCTGAAAACAGGGAATGAGAGCAGCATTTGGGTATGTAGTAGTGATTTTTTTATTTCATTATTTCGTAACTAGAGATCTTAGATTCAAGCCTCGAAATAAAAAAAAATCTTGCTTGAAAGTGTTTTTCTTTTTAATCGATCTTGCATGTCTCAAAATCAAATTAATCAAAACATTCAATACTGATATCGAAATTGAATTAATTTTTTTTTTTTGGATAGACCCAAATTTTGTGGCCTAAAACCTTCCTTTTAATGGCTTGACCCTCTGTCCGGTCCTGATTACAAAATTTGAAAGTAAGTTAATTTTGTGAATGTAAGAAAACTAGAAGGCAAAGTGGCGCTGATCACCGGAGCAGCAAGTGGAATCGGAAAAGAAACCGCGGCGAAATTCATCAACAACGGTGCCAAAGTTGTATTAGCGGATGTACAAAATCAGCTCGGCCAAGAAACTGCCTCCGAGCTCGGCCCCAACGCCTCCTTTGTGGTCTGCGATGTCACAAAAGAATCCGATGTCTCCAATGCCGTGGATTTCACCGTCTCCAGCCACGGACAACTCGACATTATGTACAACAATGCAGGTATTGAGAGGCGAATTGAACATACAGAGTAACGATTTTGACTTGAAACAGAGTTGTCTTAGATATGTATGTGCATAGAATTCAAATGAATTTCAAAATTTTGTACCCTCTCTCTGCACGTAGGTAAAGCATGTCGTACTCCACGGACCATAGCCGATCTTGACCTCGATGCATTTGATCGGGTCATGGCTATCAACGTCCGTGGGGTGATAGCAGGAATTAAGCACGCAGCTCGGGTGATGATCCCACGGAAAACCGGTTCCATATTGTGCACAGCTAGTGTCACAGGGGTGATAGGAGGTCTAGCGCAGCCCACATATTCGACAACCAAATCCTGTGTGATCGGAATCATGAGATCCGTAACAGCAGAACTAAGTCAGCACGGAATCAGAATCAATTGTGTATCGCCCTTTGCAATTCCAACCCCGTTCTATATGGATGAGATAAAATTGTACTACCCGGAATTGGAACCTGAAGTTCTTGTTAAAATGTTACATCACACAAGTGAGTTGAAAGGAGCCTACTGTGAGCCAATTGATGTGGCTAATGCTGCTCTGTTTTTGGCTAGTGATGATGCCAAGTATGTTAGTGGCCATAACTTGGTGATAGATGGAGGTTTCACCTCTTATAAGAGTTTAAACTTCCTCATGCCTGATCAAAAATAGTACTCCTCACGTTCCAATTTAAATGTCTTAATTTGACCGAGCACAAAGTATATTTTATGATTTTAAATTAATAATGTGTGTAATCTTTTAATTTTGTGGTGTTAAAGTTGTTATATGAGATGTTGGAATTAAAAAATTTGCTAAATATAGAAAAAATATTACTCTTTATACATCATTCGTAGTTTATCATTGGTTTGATTTGAGTTTTGAATTTTAGCTTACCGACCTCCAATTTATCTTTATGATATAAAGAGGTCTTCAGAGTCTGTAGTCTGGGAAAGACGCAGATTACCTTGTCCTTTTTTCCATTATTCAGACATGAGTGATGGTATTCTTCGTTTATTAATTATCCACACGATGTAAAATGTCAATATCTCCTCTCTTGCATTTTGCCCTTTATGACATGCATACTCATAATATAAATGACCGCAGCATGGATGACCTCCATGTGCTCGATCCTTACTCATGTTCAATCTAATGTCAATGTATATACATAACATAATATTAATAGAATAGGAGATGATGATGCATCTCATTTCAATCAAATACTGAGCATGACATATATTCACCTCGGCTATCACAAATATATAGATTCAATAAAGAAATATGAACACAAACAACATCAAAGTCAACAACTCGACAACCAAGGTCCATATGCTTTGGTATTTTAGGATTATAATAAATCATTTTATAGTATCTAACTTTCTCTCTTGTAACACCAAGACTAGAAAAAATGTCCGTCGCATACGGGTACGAGACCCCCATTTTTTGCTTTCATCCATTATCTATTTCTTTTTTGATCTTTATTTTGTAAAATGTCTCTCAACAAAATCTAAAAAATCTTAACGTACGTTGATTATTGAACAATGTGTTACGAATTCTTAAGATTTTGTCTTTCCTTTTCGTAAAGCTTCAGAACATTCCTAATCTATAATATGAAATCATGAGATGAAGTTGAAGTTTTGTTTGGACATGCGATTTGGACTTTTTGTGTTGTATATTTTTTCATAAATATAAGAATTTCATAAGTTGTAAACTATTATTATAGCCCCAATTATTTATTCAATCTTACCAAATAAACAAAAAATTATAAAATCGCATAATAAATTTGTTATCCACTTAAGTAAGAAAAAAGTTTTGTAGCATTGTAAAAAGTAGAAAAAGTCTGTTTCATCTAATTCTTCCTACTCTAACTATGATTATTTCATTGAGAAGGTCATCTCAATTTGGCTTCTTCTGCCCTCCGAAGTGAAGTAAATGTCTTACTCATATTTTCAGTGCATTAATTTTGTGCTATAATCAAACATATTGGAAATAGTGATTATCAAACATACATCACCAATTTTGTTCTTTTTGATATTAAATTGCTTTAAACTTTTTCATATGTAGCTGAAAGAGAAGTTTTTTATTATTATGAAAAATCAAAAAAGTATTACTCTCTCCGTTCTTATTTATATTCACCAAATCAATTCCTACTTTATCATTTATATTCACCAAATTTAAAGTAATAATAAATTTTATATTGGTGAGAATAATAAATTTTAAAAAGTAATGATGTGATTATAAATTTTATGTACATATGAAATAAATGGTTAGTAGATATTTCCTCTGTCCCTAATTACTTGTCAAATTTTCATTTATTATTTGTCCCTTGACAATTTCTTTTACCTATTATACCCTTAATTAATTACTTTGAAAAATGTGGAACTTCTTAAAAATCTTAAATTTTTAATTCATCAACTTCATAATTAATAGGGGTAAAATGGTAAACTCACTATATCAATAATTGTTTTCTTAATAGATGTACCAATTCAAAAGTGGACAAGTAATTAGAGACAAATGGAGTATAAATGTGGGTTATTTTTAACAAAATACAAACTTGTGGATCAATTTTTATATTTAAAAAAAAATCTCAAATCATGATTTGAAATTTTTGAATCATGATTTTTGGAGAAAATGAGATTTCATGTCATGATTTGAAATCAACGTGAAATTCCATGTCCAAACGTTGATTTCATCTCACAATTTCATATCGTGATATGATATCACATGGCCAAACGCCTACTTGATCAATAAATACTGTATTTTTTAAGAATATATTTGTGATAGTGTATTATGCGATTTTATAAACTTATACTTATTTGGAAGGATTGTACAAAAAATTGAAACAGTTTTAATAGTTTTACAACTTATAGAATTTTTATGTTTATGAAAAAATTTATAAAATGAAAAATTTAAATCACATATCCAAATAAAACTTCAACTTTATATCGTGATTTCATATCGCGTGACCAGACAAGCACCTAGACATGAAAGAGAGGAGGCGCCAAAAGGGTTGTGAATAAGTACATTAGTATTTACTTTATTGCGGATAAGGAAACAGTCCATCTTCACTCTTCTCCATTGCATAAATATGGCAGCTGCAACCTGCTGCTTCTCTACCGGCACCGGCAATTCATTCTCCTTTCTAACATCTCACTGCCCCTCCACCTCCCTAAGACCACCTCCTTCTTTATTTATTCCTAAAGCTGTACATCAAAAGTCATCATCTTCTCCTCATCACCCCCCTTCACAGGTAAATTACATCTCTCATTTTCTCTATTTCCAGTTAAGCATTGTCTTTATTACTTATTTCATTTCAATTTCGACTGTTCCCCAATCTCAGGTCTTTTTATTGCGTTCACTTTTTAGAAAAAGCCCACATCTTGGTTTATGATTTCACATTACTCCTTTTGTTCTTTCCATTGGGTATGCGAGACTGCAATTCGTAGGAATTACTAATATCATAAGTCTCGAGGTTAGTGCAATGACAAATGAAGACAAGTTCAAGATTTTGGGTTCCATACGAGTGTTAGTGTAGATAATTAGAGAAATTGGAATTCAAAAAAATTATTGTCACTTGAATGAAAAAAGTTATAACAAGTGAAAGAAATACCCAATTGTTGTTGTTGCTGGCTCCTTCCAGTAAGTTTGATGATTCATACTGCCTGAATTGCTCTAATGAGTTTGCATTTTTCAATACTTGCGGCAGTGCTGATTGTCACATTACTGTGTCCTAATTTAGGAAAAATGTAATTTTCTTTTTGTTCATGAGTAAAGAGTTTATCTAACAAGCTAATGATGGATTCAGAAAGCAGTTGGTAAACAGAACTTCATATGGAGATCAAAAGACGAAAGACATTTAGCAAATAAAGATGGAAGAAGCAGTAAAAATGAAACGGGACGATCTCAATCAACTGCATTTAAATTTTCTGGTCTGCAGAGGAAAGGATCAGGAAAGGGGGCTCCATTTGAGTCAAAGGAGCCGCAGGTACGGTGACAGTCGTAATACTTCTTCTGTTTGTGTTGTCTTGGTGTCTGTTTTTTCTTTCTCATTCATGATAGCTGTTAAGAAGAAATAGCAGGGTGACAGGGGAACGGTGGGGGTTGAGAACCTGAAAAGCCTTTTTATTCTTCTTATGCTTTGGTTCTTCCATAGTTTTGAATTTTGATCACACAGCTTTGTTCTGGATCTGCACATATGAGTCATTAATTTGCCTGGTTGGATGCCATATGCATTTTCTTCTCCTTTTTTGTTTGTGCGCCCGTAACTGTAATTTTCTGTGCTAGAAAACAGCAGCAATATTTTTGAGATTGATTTTTTCTAGTCATAGGGATGTTCTCATGGACAAGATCAAAGTTCACTTGGACATTGATACATCTACGTTCTTTCCATTTTAGCTTCCATTCACTTGTTTTTTTAATCCTTAACAGTTGTATCATTGAGTTATATTATTTTGGTGCTGGTAAGTCCTTTCCACTTTATCATGTCCCAAAAGGAAGTCACACGTTGTCTTCAGTTGTTCTATACCACTTTATCTTAGTTGATTTTCTTTTCCAGGTAGAAACTGGTATCATTGAAGATGCAACTTTTCTCAATGCAGTTGTGAAGGTAAATATGTGGTTAAATGACAATATTATTGTTGTGCTCATTTTCTTTTGAGGCCTCTTCTTTGTAGCTCAATATTTCTTTTCCACTTTGCTAATTGTTTTACTGAAATTTATCTGTTTTTCCCCTTTCTACAATTATTGTCTGTGGAGAGTTGAACCTGTAACTCCTACCAAATATATCCTTTAGCTCCTAGTTCCCTACCTACATTCTATACTGACCCTTACTACTGAACCTCTAGCAAACTGTTGATCCCAGCTCATCCTCGCTCAGTGAACTCTTCATTGCTGTGTTTAGGAGTTGAGACTGAATTCCTGTTATCTGATGCCCAAGCCATAAATGGTTACGTACGCATAGAGAACAACATAATCTGATCTAAATATTGTATGCTAGTCTAAAATTAAACTGTTGGTGGCTCCTATTTTGCATGTTTCGGTAGCTCTTGCAATCTTTGTAAGTACAATATTTTAGCATTAAGGTCTAAAAGCCAGCCTTAACTTCTCAAATATTTTAAAAAGTTAACTATACTATAGTTTTATGTACTGTGAAATATCAGAGATACTGGAACCCCATTGAGTTTATGAACATATTGGAAGCATAGAGGAACATGATTATAAGACACTTAACAATACTTCTATTCAATCTGTCAACGATTGCAAATTTAACGAAGGGAGTGAAAGACAGCCAGGATATATCGACATTATTGAAGACATAAAATGTAGACTATGATTCCTTTAGAGCTACTGCTCTATCCTTCTTTTCACCTTAAACACTTATAAATGCTTGAGGTTCTCAACATGTGTTTCTTCACCTTGCTTGCATAGAGGTTTTGTTTGCTTTGGTCTAAAATATAAATAATATTCTATGATTTCTTCGATTAAATATGAAGCTATCTCTTAGAGTCAAAAGAATTGATGTCCAAATCGTTATATTTGCATTAGATATGTTTAGGCTCTATCATTTAATATTGTTTAGGCCATGTTTTATTCTATTGAGTAGTTTCCTAAGATGATTTCTGTGAAGTGATATTGAAGAAAAAATGTTTGGGGCTTAAAAGAGAGAATTAAATGGACATGAACAAGGAGTTACAGATAGATCATGTGAGGGGGATGGGCTGGTCAATTTGATTAAAAATAGAGAACTCATAGCTATTTTTATAGAGCGGGTCCGGGCTGATATAGGGGAGGCCAATTCCAAAGCTCACCTAGACCAGTTCCATTCCTATTAATAGTTGATCTGTACATAGCAAAAGAATTTTTCGGTGAGTCTACAGTCCTAAAGTTTGGGTTGTCCATGGGATGGGACCTCACTCAACCTGCCTAATCCCTCCCAGAAAATAAGGGCTTGAACATTCTGTTTAGCCCTATAGGGACTGGGTTTGGACAAAAATCAGACCCTGCCAAAAAATATGATTTGATCTTGAACAAAAACAATAACCTTCAGCTAGTGCATGACTGGCCCTTCTGGCCATTATTTTGATATTAGTCATATGATTGATTTATTCAATTGAAAGTAATTTACATTTTGATATTTTATTTAGATTGATTTAAAAAGTTATTCAGTGACAATGATAAAATTTTAGACTACTTCGTGCCTATTTACTTGTTATTATTGTGTTCTCATAGTTATCAACTTGTTTAGTCCAAATCACATGCATTCTCAAATAGACTAAACTTATTTCGTTCTAATTAATTTGTTTTTGATATAAAAGTTGATGAATATTCAATCATATGATTGTTAAATTCGATGATTAAATTGGGTACAAATTCTGATGGGGACCATTTGCTGCCCAAAACTAGCCCTTACTCGAATTTGGCTGGTGTAGACTTGAGAATAAGATTGTGAAGTCTTGGGCGGTACATAGGTTTCTGAGCCATTAAAGATATATGGTCTTGTGCCTCCCTAGAACAAATCTTTTTACAACTAAATGGTTTAGTTCTTCCAATTGGAAAATAATGTAAATGTACCATGTGAAACTAACTACTGACTTCTATATACTTCTGCTGTTATGTTGCGTAGAGTTCCTAGACCTCCATAAACAATAAATGTCAATTTTCTTTTTTAGCATCAGAAGGTATATCAACAATATGAATAGTTATATCACATATATCTGCACGTGCAGTTGGATTTTGATAGTTTTACAATGCAATGGACTCACTTTTTCCTTCTCCACCATGTTTATCTTTAGGTTTTCTGTACACACACTGCTCCAGATTATTCCCTCCCGTGGCAGAAGCAAAGGCAATTTGCAAGTACTGGAAGGCATGCAATTCCAGCTTCTCTCAACTTTAGTACTTCCTTTAAAAGTTGTGAGAAAAAAGTAAAATTTCTTGCAAAGAGTAGTTTTCGATTGGGCCTAAAGGCTTCGATTCCCATTATATTGCCAATTATACATAAAAGACAGAATTTTCTATGGGATTGGTGCATACAAACATTGTGCCTATTGAAAAATCTACATAGACAGATTCGCGCATTGACTAATAATAACAAATTATCTAAAGAAAATTTCAATCTCCATCCCATTTTATATGGTAAGTGTTTGATTATACACAGAGTTTAAGATATTAATTTGATTTAATTGTTATGTTAGTGGTAGTAGAAGAAAATATAGGCTAACAGGTCGAAAGTTAGTTTCACAAGGAAAAAACCACATCAAAATTTGTAACATATATAATTAAGTGATTTTAAATTCCTGAAAGTTGTGCTACTAGTATAAAATAATATTGCAAGTGTAATGATGTCAAACATTTTAGGATGTCCCAAAATGGAAATGGTGTCATCTAAATTTGGGTGGAGGGAGTATTGACTATTGAAGCATCAACTAAAGTTTTTCTTAGCATATTGCATATATTATAATAGGATGAACTTTGAAAAGAATTTCAGTAGAAATAATTTACATATGCCAGTAGAAAAAGTATATTTTGGTAATTCTATATCATATTTGTAGTTATAAAGGGTTGAAAATATTTTTGTATAGACGAGGTTTTTGGTGTTACTTATACAAACAAAGTTAATTTTTGTACTGATGAGGAGAGCATTCATGTGCAATTCCTGCTATTTGTAATAAATTTGGAATAGTTACGAGATATCAATTAGTGTAAAAGATTGGGTGCTCTTTGTAAGTAATGTTTTGTAAAGAAAAATGTTTTTGAATGATGATCTCTACTTTTTGAATACAGTTTGTATGTTGAAATTATCTCCTTCATATTAATAAAATGTATCGGATGTATATTAATTAGAGTTATGTTGCTATATCTGACAATGCATGTGTTTCTCTGTGGTAATTAAGAATCTCAAGTAAGTTCCTTCAAGAAATTATTAACTATTGGCTATTAGAAATATTAACTATGGGACTTGGAATGAAGTTGGTTCCTGTTAATTACTTCTGAAGAATTTCTGGTTTGTACAATTATTCACTGTTATGTGTGTATCTGTTACATCTTTTAGGAGAGGGAGTGGGAGTGTCCACAATTCTGACTGTTGTTTTCTTTGTACAGTGCTTTCATGATTGGTGACGGGAAACTCCTGACAAATGCTCATTGTGTTGAACATGGTACCCAGGTAAAGTCTTGCCTTTGCTATGTAGACAATATTCCCATTAACTGGCTTCTATGTGCCTGTGTCTGTCTCCTCCTTTCTTCTTTGAATGGAAGAAACCCTGAAGTTTCCTCAATCTGCTTTTATTAGAATAACAATTTTTTTTTATCATAATGGAAATTCTCTAGAAAACTTTTTTCTTCATTATATAATATAAAGCCCTTAAACTAAAGCAAATGGTGTCATGAGAATTGATTATCAGGACCAGTAAATCATAATATTTTTCCTTTTTGATTACCAAGAAATCCTGAAGGGCTAGTGGCGCAAGGTTTGAAGTTCGGTGGATAACGGGCCAACCCTCTATCCTTCTCCAATTAAATACTAGGCTTTTGTTTGTGGTAGGGTTTGAACCTATGACGTGCGCCTGACCCATACATCATACGTGCTTTCACCACTAGACCGGGGAACTTTTTTGGTCATTCTCAAAATACCAGGCTTCCGTTATTCTGTTTTGTTATGTGAACCGTTCTTTTTCCGGGTCGAGAGCATATCTATGTTATCCAGAACCACGGTCTTCTGATCAAGGCTTACTTTTAGGTTGGTACTGGATTTTGGGGAAAAAGGATTGGCATTCACTTTTATTCTTCTTTTTGTAAAAGGTGAATCCGTGAAGGATAACTTACTTTTTTTTGGTTATATTTCTACAAATAAGTTGTTATAGAAAAGAAAAAGATTGGAAGAGAAAAAGTAACTTTGCTATCTGTCTTATTTACTCTTTAGGCTTTGCATGTTGCCTTCCACAAAATATGAGATTGCACTTCTCTTCTAGGGTTTTGAACTTTATTGTAATTTTCATCCTAGGCAACTTTTTATTTTTGGTCAAAAACTGCTGTTAAGGATATCTAAATGCATAGAAACAGTATGGTAAATGAAAATTTTGGTGCACTTTTTCTCTCTAATTACATGATAGGGGTGTTTGGACTACTCATGCAAAAGGAACTAGACATAAAAAGAAAGTTGAGGCATTTAACTAAGTCTAGAGAAATGTAAGTTGGCTCTAAAGAAACTTAAAGAAGTCACATTAGGGTTATCTAACCCAGATAAATATATCCCACCTAATCCACGTCACCACGTCAAAATCCATCCTTTTGGATAATTAAAATCGTCATCCATTTTCAAGCCCTACTTTTAACTCTATATGACATCTAACTTGCTAGTCATAAGTGGTGGAGACCTCTTGGAAGTTTTGAAGTTTTTTCTTACCCACATCTTTATCAATTTCTTTAGTATTTCTAGATTTAAAATGCACTTTTAGCTGAAGTGTCTTTTTGGTGGCAGGTTAAAGTGAAGAGAAGGGGAGATGACACTAAATATGTTGCCAAGGTATGCTTTTCATGTTAACTTGTGAATGCCTATATTACCTGGTAATCTTCGTGTAAATCTTCTTTTTTAATTGGTAGAAGTCTTAAAGATGGAAACTTGGTGTGGTAGATAAAAAAATACCCAGCTCAACCGTTTGCTGATCTAAACCTAGACATTCTATTTGGGGTCTGGTAAGAGGAAATGTGACCCAACCCAATTAACCTGTTTACCATGGGGCTCATTGGGTTAGTTTAGTTAGTTGATAATGAACATTTCCCGTCTGTTGGAACTTCAATTTGGAGCTTCCAGCTAATTTCTTCAAAATTGCATTTGGCATTATGATTTCATTTATAAGATGGAATTTTATGTTTAAGGAAAGTAAGATGTTGCTAAAGAATAAAAACTTTCTATTTTTCTCTTAAACTTGTGGAGCTTCAATTAAGCTCTTCGATCAAAAGAATCAATTTTTATCAATGCCTAGATGAAGTGGTGCAGTTCCAGATTTTGGTATAGTTATAATGTGACAAAATAAAGCATTAGAGTTTTATCTTTAATTAACCATACTGGATGTTCAAAATAGGTATCAAACGGGTTTTCTTTACTCTTTTCAATGTGGTTTAGTCACAAGCTAAATTTACTTGTTTATTATTTGAGTGTACACACTATGGTGTGGTGAAGTTGTCTGAGTTAAGACTGTGCCTCAGCTTTAGGTGCTAACTACTGCTTAGAAGTTTATGTTTCAACTAGGTCTTGTGCTATTTTTTATTTTTTATTTTTAAAAGAACTACAGTCTTCTTGTTATTAGTGGCCCATTCCTTATCCTCTGCATATTCAAAAATCATCCGCCTCTGGGAGCTCCTGAATTTTTTTTCAATTTTTAACAATTGTAGATTAATTAAATAGGCCCCTCCTGGTTATCAAAAAGAAATAAATTCAATAGGTTATTTCTTTTGTAAGGAAAACAATAAATTGAATTTGCAGTCTTGAGAATCAGTATGTACTTTAAGACGATGCATTT
This sequence comes from Solanum etuberosum, assembly GCA_029582245.1. Taxonomy (NCBI): domain Eukaryota; kingdom Viridiplantae; phylum Streptophyta; class Magnoliopsida; order Solanales; family Solanaceae; genus Solanum; species Solanum etuberosum. The sequence continues at coordinate 18,294 of JAJONR010007791.1, forward strand.
ACTGATGTATGCTAATTGGTAGATTATAAATGGAACAAAAAGATGCTATGAATATTCCATAACAAGACTCTTTCATGATGTTGAGAATTATAAAGATATGACACCTGGGCCAACTCAACCCTCAAAACTAGCTTATGAGGAAGGATTGCCCAAGTTCATATAAGTAAACCACCAGTCCATTCTCTAACCAATGTGGGACTTTGACCCACTCTAACACCTCCCTTCACGCCCAGGCCCAACTGGAGCTTGGACCGGGAGCCCAGACGAGAATGAACCTAGCTCTGGTACCATGTAAAGATATGACACCTGTGCCTAACTCAACCCCAAAAGCTAGCTCATGAGGGGAGGATTGCCCAAGTCCATATAAGCGGACCACCAGTCCATTCCCCAACCAATGTGGGACTTTGACCCACTCTAACAAGAATCACTAGGTGAGTCTAGGCAGATAATTGGAGAATTAGCTTCTATAGATGAAAAGTTGGGTCTAACTTTATATAATGTAATCGGTTTTTGGTTCCAGGAGCATCTTTAACAAGATTTCTTTTATGTTGTTGAAAACCGGAAGCTAAGTGAGAGATGACCACATATAGGCCAGATCCATCGAGAGGATTAGTGTTGTTAGATGAAAAGTCATGTCAGAAGTGCTAAAATGTCATTGAGTTTTGGTGCTTAATTTGAACATCTATTGAATGCAGGTTCTAGCTAGAGGAGTGGAGTGTGACATAGCCTTGCTATCTGTGGAAAGCAAGGACTTCTGGAAAGGAGCTGAACCCCTCCGCTTTGGACACTTGCCTCATCTGCAGGTGCATCTCACATTCATCTGTACAGATCAGTTCTGGTGCCAAACTTATGCATGTATTTTGGAAGATATTCTTTCTCGTTTATGTTAGTTTTGTTACATGCAACGTTTACCAATCAAACTTAATTTTGGAGAAATATATAATGGATTTGCCAATGTCCTAGCATCGGATTGAGATTTTTCCTGATATGAATGATTCTGTGTCTTATTATGCCAGCAGTTTTGTATTATTTTAGGCTTCAATTGAAGATTTCGTAGTTGACACTTAGTTTTTCCTTGAATGTAATTATTTGGTAACAAGTAAGAATAGTAAATCTACATGAAATTTTGTAAATATTTGCTCGGAGAACTTGCTGAATTTTTAGGAATAGTTTCTGGCTCATAAAGAGTGTAAAAACCACTTAGTGCCATAGTTGTGTGTGTATAAATGTCATTTAAGTTTGCTGAACTACTATCTGCTTCTTAAATTGCTGTATTCAATTGAATCTTAGTTGAATTCTTGACTTCTTTTTTTAATACCTGAACTTAAATCTGTCCTGTTCTGTTGCAATCTATATAGGTGTCATTCTTATGCTGGAAGTTACTTCTGACTTGCAGGATGCTGTAACTGTTGTAGGTTATCCACTTGGAGGAGATACCATTTCTGTGACAAAAGGGGTGGTATCAAGAGTAGAGGTTTGTGTTTGTGTTGTTTGGTTTTCAGTTTAGTGTTGCATAAATTTATCTGTAAAACCAGGCAGTGACTGAACCTTTTTATCTTCATTGAAAGTTTGTATTGCTCTACTCACTAGTGCTGCTCAGTTGTCATTTTCTGGGTACACCATCTCGATAAGCATGTTATGATTGCTATTTCTCTTACCTCATTAATATTGAAGAGTAATGGTCAGCTAGAGTTTGAAGAACTGTGAAATCTTTACTCTGGAGCCTCCATAAATAGTACACGGTTTTCACAAAATTTATTACATGGTATAGAAGCAATAAAGAGATACCACATGAGTTGCTCCATCTCCTTCCATAACTTGAACATATACTTAAAGCAGTTCGTTGACCATAGATGAGGTTCCTCAGCAGTAACTAAAATGAGCAAAATAATTTTATTTCATTACCTAGTCAATGGGCAAAATGACATTTCATCAATGGCCTCCAGCAATTTAGCTTGTTGATGGAAGCTAGGCACGATGTCAAATTCATTCTTCTTTGTGATAATTACTTTTTGTTCCATTTTAATCTTCTTTTATGTTTTATTGTTTTGTTTCTTTTATTGCCCACTTTTTAGAGGTTGTGGTTACATTTAAAGTTTTGCAACCTTGTGTGGCTCTCTTATTCGACTTACAACAACAATAACATACCCAATGTAATCCCACAAGTGGGGTCTAGATGATAAGTGCTAGCAGCTTCCTTGGAGTTGGTTCTGAGTTGATATGTATATAGAGGAAATTTTTAGAAAATAAGACAATCTTCCCTTTAACTTTCTTGTAAATGTCGAATACTTGTGACAACTCATATATTGGTGTTCATCATTAGGTCACATCATATGCTCATGGATCATCTGAGCTTCTGGGCATTCAAATAGATGCAGCAATAAATCCTGGTAAGTATGGACATTGATGATATGGCGAGTCCTATATAACACTAAGCATGCCCAATAAATTTGCTCCTATTAATATAACTTGTTTATACCTTACAAAAAAAAATTAAGGAAAAATAAATTCTTACTTGTTTAATAACTTCTTGCATGTGCTTGTACGAGGATCACGGGGCTGTGCTTTCTTGCTTTACTGTAGTTTCTGCTACTAATAGCAACTGTTTTAGGTAATAGTGGTGGCCCTGCATTCAATGATGATGGAGAGTGCATAGGAGTGGCATTTCAGGTAGTTTCTTATCAGAATTTGATAATGCTATTGTCATGTAAATAAATTCTGGCTTCTTTTCGGATTTTACCATTTGGTCTGTAAAATATAATGTCTTTATCAAAATTCGAGTGCATCTTTTGCTTTTCAAGTTTCAAATTGTTTCTGTCTACTTAATTGCCCTAGTTCGTCATTCTACGCTACTGTTATAATCATTGGTTGTGAAAGGCAATTTTTGAAGCTAGCTCGAAATCTTTTCTCAAGGCAGACCCATAAATACTATCATGGGGCAACCGGGGAATGGTAATTGACTCTAAAGCCATATGCTCATCAGTAATACTTTTTTTTACTCATTTGAATATTTTCTTGATACATGTTCTACTTTAGAAGTTCAAATTTGTCTTGTGCATTCCCTGCTGGAAAAGATTTTTATCATCGTGCTGCTTCTTCACAAACTGCTGAGTCTTCTCTGGATTCTATATTTTATATCAGGTTCTTTTGCAAGTTTGTGCTTTCTTTAGGATATATGTTTTCACACGACGAGTCCTTTAGGTTTACAGGTCAGATGATGTTGAGAATATTGGTTATGTTATCCCAACTACGGTAGTATCTCATTTTCTGGAAGACTACGAAAGGAACGGGAAGTACAGTGGTGAGTCTCTCCTTTTTTAGAAAAATGTATTCTATGTTGGGAAATTACCTAAATGTCTAGGATTCTGCAAACTTTTTCCAATTGCTTTTTCAATTTGGTATACAAGAAATTTGATTTTCCAAAATGACACCTATTGACCACTGGGTGAACCACAGGGAAAGAACTTTCAATTCAACCTGCTTGGGTTTGAATCCCGTGATTAGTCTTTTACATGCGCCAACCTAAATATCTGAAATTTTATTGAAGTTTGGAAAGAAAACTGACCAATTCAGAACCTGCAAATGTTGACTATAATTAGAGTTTTTAACTTACTTTTTGTTAAGAGTGTCCAACATTGATTGAGGAAATGGGTTATTGTATACTTAAGGTTTTGAGCAATCGTTGCCTATGAGTTAGCCGTTTCGGTTGAATTAGGCCCAAGGTCTATTTTCTTTACATTGTATCAAAGCCATACCTAACCATCTTCTTGGTTTACTCAATTGTTGGGGCCCCATATTAAATTGTTTACGCTCCCGATGTCTAGCTGTAGGCGTGGGGGAGGGGTGTTAGAGTGTCCCACATTGAGAGAATGTGATGTTGTCAGCCTGTCATAGAGGGTAGGTTGCAAATGAGGGACTTAAGCATTTCATTTCTGAGCCACGGACGTTTATCTTGATGCTTCTTGGTTCTGCAAGATAAGCAAGGGTGGGTTTATGAGGGATTTTTGCTAAAGAATTTCAAAAGTCGGTGTTCCATGTGCCCCTTTCTATACAACACTATCACAATTAGGCCAAGAAAAGAGTTTTATCTTTTACCAAGTTTTATTTCTTAAATATTTATAATAAAAAATGATTTTGATTCATAATTCCTTTTTAAGTATTTCAGTTCTGACCATGGACGTTTATCTAGACTAGAAGCAAGCTCTGATGCTTCTTGGTTCTACAAGATAAGCAAGGGTGGGTTTATGAGGGTTCTTTTGCTAAAGAATTTCAAAAGTCGGTACTCCATGTGCCCTTTCTATACAACACTAAGGGGTCGTTTGGTAGAGTGTATTAGGAAAAATAATACATGTATTAGCCTTGTGTATTACTAGTACCTTGTTTGGTACTCTTTTTCAACCTATGTGCATTAGTTATACACTCTATTGTGTATTAAGGTGTGCATTGCTAATACCATGGATTTCTAGGTATTAGCAATGCAATGGTTTTAATGCATGCATTAACATGATAAAAGACCCAATTGCCCCTCAAAACCTTTTTTACATCTTTTCCACCATAAAAGTGGAGAGTATCTTTGTAATTTTTTTTTTTTAATGCAATACATATTATTTTTAATGCATCAAACCAAACAATGTATTAAAATAATCTATGTATAATTAATGCAAGCATAACTAATACATGCATTGCTAGTGCAAGCATTACTAATACACTCTATTTAGCATTATTCTTATACACTCTACCAAACGACCCCTAACACAATTAGAGCAAGCAAAGAGTTTTATCTTTTACTAAGACGTTTTATTTTCTTAAATATTTATAATTATAAATGATTTTGATTCATAATTCCTTTCTATGTAGTTTCTTAGTATTTAACTTTACATCTTAAAAGATAGAAGAGTTGTGTCTGAATGCACACCGATAATAAATGATTTGACCCTCTTTCTCCAAATGCCTTCATTATTTTCAATAGGATAAAGGGCCTCACTGAGATTCAATTTCTGAGAGAGAAGGGGTGGGAGGGCAGGAGGCGAGCTGGGCCATTATTTTTCCTCAATGCCTTATTACAAAAGATGACTGCGTTTATTATGTTTGCTGCTCTTAAATCTTAATTATTAAGCACAAAAGTAAATCTTTCTATTATGTAGTGGTTTGTGACCCCTCAAAACAATATAGAAACTAGTGCTACTTAATTCTTGCTTGTTCTTATGGTTCCTGCCAATTGCATGGCTGTTTTATAATTATGTCAAACATAGGCTGAAGTTTTAACCTGTAACTTTCAAACTTTTAATTGGTAAAATTTTGTACTAGTTATTAATTTGTTGAATTTTTATTGTTATTAAAAAACCATTTATTCATTTATGTGGTGCCTATTTTTGTTTTTCATTATTTTGGAGTATATTCATTTATAAACGACATTGTTGCATAGTGAATTTGGCATTTAGTTGTTTTTGGAAGCCTGAAGATTATCTCCCAGCCAAATATCTAGTTAACCAAAAAAAAAAAAAAAAGAAAGAATCATCCCTTGAGCCAATTTCAGCAACATCTTTACAGAATTGCCATAACAACCCCCTCGCCCCCACAAAGCTTCTTTTGTTTCTTCTTTTCTTTTGCTAAAGCTGCAGCACAGTACAATTGTTTATCGAATTTGTTAGTCTCGTCCTTATGCGTTAAAGAACTACCAGTGCTCCATATGATTTGAAAGCTTCTTTGCCTGTAGGTTTTCAATAGCTTATCTAACAGTATTGTGATTTCAGGTTTTCCTTGCCTTGGGGTATTGTTGCAAAAATTGGAGAATCCAGCACTACGTGCCTGCTTGAGAGTTCCTTCGAATGAGGTCTGGATTTGTACCTAGATATATGAAGAAGTCCTCATTAGTTGCATAAGCTTTTTATAACAGATGTCTTTCTTTCTGGAGTTCCTTATCCTTTTCTCGGCAATTCTCTTTTGTGGAGGTTGGGGAAGGGCGGGAGGGGCATATTTGAACCAAATGAGACCATTTCTCTTCTTTATTTAGCTGTTCGTTTGATCTTGTTTCCCAGTAGAATTCTATAATTCCTCAAACAACTTTGTTAATACTAGAGTGGGAATGGTTACTGCAGCAACATGAATTGTGTGAGAGTGGAGGAAGGATCCAGTGGTTAAATTCCTACAAAGAGATAGAAAGGGGGTTGTCGTGGCTAGAATTCAGTAAATCTCTGTTTAAGGCCTTATATATGAGAGAAAAAAGTGTATAATTGAATAAAAACATTCATCTTCAGTTACACAGTCAGTAGCAAAGTAATTTAAAGAAAATAGAATAAGTGTCATTAGGCTGTTGACTTGGGAAAATTGAGTTCATGGTAGGGATTGAGCTGAGCAAAGGTAGCTCTTCTTGATGATGAATCCTCCGGGCCAACATCTTTCTACACATAACTGAGCTGTCTTGAATGGAAAGATTGGAAATACCCTGTTTGAGTAACATCAATAATATCCTCTTCTGCGACGTCTCCAGATCTCTTGAAGGCACCGTTGTGTCTACTCCTTCAAATTGGTCAATCATGGTAGTAGTTGATATGATAACCTGTCAACTGAATCCATATATCAGATTTTCTAATTTATGCCTCATCTGAAAGCAAACCTATTTTGCATTTGTCAACTGAAGATACCTTGGCAGATCATGTGTTTGAGAGTGTCAAATATAAAGTCTATTGATAAATTTGTGTGGAGAGGTTAATCACTAATCTCTAGACGCCCTTGTTTAATACATGCTGTGTAATTGGTTTTGCAGGGCGTACTCGTACGGAAAATCGAGCCTACTTCCGATGTTAGCAATGTCTTGAAAGAGGTACCGTCCATATATTACTGCTCACGAGTCTTTTCTAACTTTCTAAATATTTTGCTGTTATGTGTGATTCTGCTCTAAGACATTTCAGTGTACTATTTCATTCTGTTTTACTTAATAGTGTCCTCAAAACTTATAACCGTTAATGGATGGAAGGACCATGAGAAGAAAAAATGTTTTGAATGGAAAGGGAGAGATTAATGTGTAGCTGAGAAGCGTAACATTGAATTGTTTTTCATGAGAAGCTCGCTGAAAGTAATTGCTTATAATAGAAGTCTTGAATCATTTTTGGCATAAAACTGTAGTATGATAGTTTCTAGGTTGTTTTGCTGCTTTTGCATTCATTTCTGTCAATTAACTTAATGTATTCACTGTTAAGTGCTTGTCCTGATATTCTTACCGTATTTGGATTTTCTGTTTTCTTGGAGGAAGGATAAAACATTTACCATAATTGGTTTTTATTTTGCCTAAAAGGAAAATATTATTTTTTCATATTTGGCTAATCCTTTTCATGAAGAAAAAGGTTTAGTACTATGTAAATTAATGATCCTTCCTTCTCCCTTTACAACATCCACAGTATAGTCCTTAAGAAAGTTCTGGATTAGGGCTCCAGTCGTACCATTTGTATTATGTCATTCAACATTGATAAACATGCGCTCGGATGTAATTTCTGCAATTCATAAGTAAGCTCTAATTTAAAAGTGAAGATGGATTCCATGAGAATGAGTGTACATGAGTATCCTTTTGGAGTTTGGGGAGCATGGTGCACTGTAGATGTGTTTCTACAAATAAGTGATCTCCTCATGGAAAAACGAAGATCACGCTATGAGAATGCGAGATTAGACAGGAGTATCCTTTCTGAGTTGGGGGATCATGTTGCAAACGGATACACGTATTGTTCCAGAACCAGCTTAATAACTTGGAGATGACAAGTTTAGTGTATATTTGACCATTTTAGTTAGTACTTAGTACTTAGTCCTACCTACTTCACATCTGTGTGTACCTGTCTCTTTGGAAGGTTTAGTTTTAAAATTATCATTAGGATGGTATTTTGGTATTGTCACATAGTTTCATAATACCTTGTTCATCTTTTCAGGGCGACGTGATTGTTAGCTTTGATGGTGTTCGTGTCGGGTGTGAAGGGACAGTGCCATTTCGATCAAGTGAACGCATTGCATTTCGCTATCTCATCAGTCAAAAGTAAAACTTAATTACTTCTTAGATTTGTATTTAAGCACAATCCTCAGGGCAATTCTATGTTGACAAAAATTATTCACTTCATTTTCAGTTTGAATGGCTAACTTTGGAACTGCTTGTTAAGTGGTAATACCAATTTGTAAGACACTGCCTTGATGTTGCTCTGCTTTCTGCATCATTTGATTTTTCCTTGGCTAGTGGGATCATTGTCGTTGTCTATACAATCAGGGTTAAATTGGAATTTCCTTGCTCTTATTCTATTTCTCGGTGACCTTGAACTGTATATTGGTTAATGCACATAATCCACTGAATCCTTAGCATAATTTGAGTTTCCTCATGTTCCTTGCTCATATGACCCCCTCTCCCTCTTTGTAAAGTTTGCTCCTATTCCTGTTTATATGTTAACAAGGGCCTTGTGCCTCTTCAGGTTCACTGGTGATGTAGCCGAACTTGGTATTATTAGAGCTGGGGAATTCCTGAAAGTTCAAGCAGTTTTGAAGCCACGTGTGCATTTGGTATGTCAGTGGACACTTAGTTTCTTTATTGGCGTCATCACTTGAATCGCTGTATAATTGATTTAAATCTGTTGCTCTCATCTATAGGTTCCTTATCACATAGAAGGCGGTCAACCTTCATACCTAATAGTTGCTGGCTTGGTGTTTACACCTTTATCCGAACCCTTAATAGAGTAAGTTTTACTAGATATCCTTACATTTTCTTAATGATGGGGCAAGCATTCCCATATCGCTCCAATATATTCTGGTCTACCAATTCTCATCCCTGAAAGCAATTTTTTGTTTGTTTTGTCAGGGAAGAATGTGAAGATACCATAGGGGTGAGTGTAACAAATGGGTGCTGCTCACAAGATTAACAAGCATTCCCCTTTGATTTAATTTAACTGGTTTCTTTGAATTCTGTCAGCTAAAACTATTGATAAAGGCTCGATACTCTTTTGCAAAGTTCGAAGGGGAACAGATTGTCATACTATCACAGGTATGTTAAGATAAAATTTCAGCTTTTGATAATCAATCTGCAGCTACCCTGTCAAGTAAAGAAAAACAGAAGTGAATCTGCCACCTGCTGTTTTGCATATATGACTTGAAACTTTGGTCACACCCAGCCCTGAGCCAGAGCTGGGAGCACAGGAGCTAGGGAAAATAAAACTTAGGTAAAAATATGTGATGGAAGTGAAAAAATGGGTAAATAGGCTTTAGCGTAGTTCACTAGTTTTCCCAATGCCACCTCTTTTATGATGCTGGCTGACAGGTTAAATCTAAGTAAGGAATGATAAGTTGTTGATCGTTATTTTACTTACAGGTCTTGGCAAATGAAGTGAATATTGGGTATGAGGATTTAAGCAATGAGCAGGCAAGTTAACTTTTCCACTTCGATTTTATAATCCTATCCAGTTGCATCAAGAAGAATAATTGGCGTGTACATCAAAATTTCATTTTCAGTCATTTATATATCTTGAATGAAATCTCAATAACAATTCCTTGGCAGGTCTTAAAGTTGAATGGGACTCGAATTCGGAACATTCACCATTTGGCTCATCTAGTGGATTGTAAGTGTTGGAATAGATAATCATTTGAGCTTTGTTACTCTAACTCAGTCATTAAAATGCTCATATTTTGTATACTCACGCAGCTTGCAAGGGTAAATATCTAGTGTTTGAATTTGAAGACAACTTTCTGGTTGTTCTAGAAAGGGAGGCAGCCTCGTCTGCGTCATCTAGTATTCTTATAGACTATGGCATTCCAGCTGAAAGATCATCAGATCTCTTGGAGCCATATGTTGATTCCAGAGGACCAGATGAAGCAACCGATCAACATGAGTTTGGTGATAGTCCAGTTTCTAATTCAGAATTCGGATACGATGGGCTTCTTTGGGCTTGATCATGACATGTGAAGTTCAATCCAAGCTTCTCATTTGGAACTATTGTTCCTTCATACTTCACTGGAAAAAGAACACAGATGATCAGGCAACATTGACCATGCGGAATCTGTGTGGCAGGTGTTTTAGTTTGCTGTCTCCTTTGTCAAAGCTGTTGCAAGATTGTCCTCGAACGTGGATAATGTTCTATACAAATGAAGTGAACAAAAAAAATGTCCCGAGGTACACACATTTTTTTCATGTGTAAGAAGGATGTTAGAGAAATTGACTTGATGTAATCCATAGGATGTGTAACCCTTTAGCATGATTCATTTTATGTAAAACATCATTCCAAGGAGATTTTTTTATTTTTTTTTAGAAACATTAGTTTCACATTTTAAGGTCTAGTTAGTTTATTTGACTGGACTTGGTTGGTAGAATTAGGGTCTTTTCACATTCTTATCTAAAAAAGTAAGGGACTACTCTCTTAATTGTGGTAGAATGAAAGCAAGGTTTAAACCTTTAGGTGAGCAAAAAATCTCTTCAATTTATTAACTTATGGGGTAAGTATCTAGTTTCATATCTTAAGTATGATTAAGGTTAAGGGAAGGTACCCGCATTGGAGTCTGACTATTCTGAGGATTTATGCCTCGTAAGGCCTCATTCGGGGGGAGCACTCCCTATTGATTTTTCCAATAGTCGACATTGTTTTTTTAATAATGCATTCAAATAGTTTTCAGTTTAAGTTGTGGAACATGCTCAACCTGTTTTGGACAGTTTTCATGTGTGGACAATCCAATCAAATTGATTGAATGATATGATTTTACCAGTAAAGGATGTGTATAGTGGATGGGTTGCTCAGTGAATTTGGATTAGTCGGGTTTTGATGCAGATACCGAACTAACAATCATGTAGCGTTGAACAATCTCATCGTTAAGAAATAACTGTCATCACTTATAGATGTAAAGTTTTTCAATACATATACTCTCTTTATTCATATTACTTGATTCATGTTGACCTGATACGATATTACTTATATTCCTTTTTGGCGATTTCACTAATTAATAACCAAGACTCACAATCTACTAAGGTTTATATTGATTCAAAGTCAATTGTGTCTGGCAGAAAATTTGACTACACAACGAGTAGCGCACACATGCATTCTTGGAGAAACTTTGATTAGAGGTTTATTTTACTTAGGTAAACATGAAGCACGGGACATATGTATATAACAAAAGAAAAGAGTTAACATATATATTGACTATAACCAAAATAAGTCTATTATGTAAATTGTAAAGAGACAATAATGTTTATCCTCACATTACATAGAAACTAGATCTCATATTTTAATTTAACTAACCAACATTCACATCCCTTCATGTCTAAGACTAAAAACTTTCACTCAACAAAAGCAATAAATGATTATTCAGAGAGCATAGAGTTGATATGTGTGGCTATGTTTTGGGCATCAAATGCAATCCCATAAAGTCCTCTTCTTGATAGCCCCACACAATAGAGTCCATTCTTCCCCTTCCAATGTTGTGGAAATTCTGGCTTTGGTAATCCATCTTCATTCAATAGATAATCATCTCCCTACACAACAAACACATATAGAATGCAATTTTTTTTATTTTTTTTAGAATCATCTGAACTTATTATCTTTTTCTTCAAAAGCAAAATTAGAAAACAGAGGAAAAGGACACAACAAAGAAGACAATTTATTATTATTATTAGAATACAAAAATAAAAAAGTTACTTACCTCAAGCCAATTGTGAGTAGTTCTCTTAAAGCCAGTGGCAAAAACAATACCATCAAATTGATGAATTTTACCATTTTCCAACACAACATCATTTCCTCTTATGCTTTTCATTGCAGGTAACACCTGTCACCATCATTTTTTTTTTTTTAATCACATGAATCAGATAGAGTTCGAATTTCGAGAGTCAAACAGTTTATGTTACCTGAATTTCACCGGACTTGATCTTTTGATAAGTCCCCACATCAAAAACAGGGTACTTGCCATACTTTATTTTACAAGCAAAGGGTCCTTCCTCTGGCCTTTTCAAACCATAATACTTGCTTATATCTCCATACATCAACTTGCTTAACATCACCATTATAGTATCCACCACTGTATATGCAACTTTGTACTTCAACAACATCAGCCCCAAATATCCCATTTCTCTTGATATCAAGTGCATCTGTAACATACAGACGCACGCAGGATTAGAAATTTTAGGACAGAAAAATGATATAACGAAAAAAAATTTAAAATAAAATTAATTGATTACCGGGCTTCGAACAATGATTGAAGTATTAGCACCATTATTAGCAAGATCAAGTGCAATTTCCATGCCTGAATTTCCACAACCAACAACTAGGACATTTTTACCCTTAAACTTCTCAGCATTTTTGTATTGAGTAGAATGAAAAGCATCTCCAGTGAAACTTGCCAATCCAGGGACATCAGGGATAAAAGGGTAACTAGCTTCACCAGTAGCTACAACAAGAAATTTACAAAAATACTCTTCCATTTCATCAGAATTACCATTTCTAACCTTAACATTCCATTTTTTAGTAAATTCATCAAATTTAGCAAATTCAACATTTCTTTTGTAAAAAGGGGTGATATTAAAATGAGTAACATAGTCATCCAAGTATTGAATGAATAGTTTTTTTGGTATATAAGTAGGTGAAGAAGAAGGAAAAGGAATATAAGGAAGTTGACAAAATTGTTTAGCTAAATGAAGATGAACTCTATCATAAGAATATTTTTTCCACATAGGAGAGTAACAATCTTCTTTTTCAAGAATGAGATTTGGTATACATAATTTATTTAGACATGCAGATGTAGCAAGACCACCAGGCCCACCACCAACAATTATAACCATAGGTTCTTCATCATTATCAAATGTTGCCATGACTAAATTGACAAGAAAATTTGTTGGTGTTGAGAGAGAAAAAAAAGATGAGGTATATATATATACATGGAAATATACTAGAGGACAACTTTGGAGTGGTTAGAATTTATTTATTTGACTATTTTAGTCTTCATTTATGTTTGACTTATTAATTTTTCTTTTCCTTTTTTTTATTTTGGTTTGATTTGGTAGATTGTGTTAATGTTGACCTTATTAGCAAGACACACTTATTAAAATTAATACTTCGTCCATCTTTACTTGTCTACTATAATATTTTGGCATGTCCAATAATATTTGCCCAGAAAAATTTGCTCTTATAGTCTCAGAAAAAGGTTATATTTGTCCTTTGTTATACTTTTTTTGATATATTTATCCTTGCCATTTGCTCTTGGACCTCATTATCATCCTATGTGGCGTCTACTTGATGTCTACGTGACATGCCTACATAGATATTTATATTTATTCCACTTAAATTATAATTTTTAATTTAATTATTATATCCAACTCAATATTATACTCACTCGTTTAACTCATTAAACCCAACTCTTAATACTTATTTCATTCTCACTTTCGCAAAAGAAAATAACAATTAGATCTGCTTAGTTGAACAAGATTTCATTAAACCCAACGTCTAATTCTTATTAGCACTCTAATCTCTCCTCCCCCTAAAATTGCTATTGTAATGACCAAAATCAAATTGAATCGACTAATTATACTTTTACTAGCATGGACCAGTTTGGAATCGACAAGTTGAACTAGCTCACATGCCTATTACCCCACAATTCTATTGTTGATGACATAAAATAACAATCGTATCATCATATCATCATATCATCATCAGAAATCAGAATATATTTATTTTTCCTTTTACATAAATTGCAACAATCTTAAACATGTAGATGGTGGTTGTCTGGTTGATGGTTATTGCTAATGACAGTAATTATACTATAAATGTCGATGACCATAGTGGATAAAGAGGTGGTAATTGATGGTAATGGTTGTTCAGTAAGAATTAATAGTGCTAAAATATTTTTACGGAATCTCTATCGTGAACATCTTGATTAATGACTTTGTATAAGAAAATTTAAATAATACAAAACTTACCAAGAATTAATAAGTTATTGTGAGAGGAAAAAAAATATTATATCGACCCTATGATCATTGAAATAGTTCAAGTGCTATTTAGTATTTATTGACATTCAATATACCGTAAGAATTAATCAAAATGGAACCATGCATAAAAAGGAATATGTATAATTATGAATATATAATTTCAGCGACACACGCCTCTCTCTACCCTAATAAATTTATTAGACCACATACAGCTAACATTGACAAATTGGTATTTCTTCGTCTCAATTTATGTGTTGCTGTTTCGAGTTCGACCAAGCGTTAAATTTAAAAAAATAAAAAAAACTTTATTATGCTTATTAAATTGTTTCTATTAAAGTTACTTTAATAAATGAAATCCAGTAAAAATAATATCATTAAATATTTATCAAATAAGAAGGGTACTAAAGAAGAAATCATTTGGATTACGTAGGATAAAATTTATCCAATGTCTGGTACTTTCAATCTTTCTGTTTCTGGCATTACCAGTAATATTCAAGACAACAAGTTTGTCCTATTTTTTTTTTTAAAAAAAAATTGTTAATTACTTTTACTTGTTGGATTTCTATTTTTTTTTTCTTTTGTTCTCGTGAAATTTTCGTGTTTTTTTTTTAAGGATAATTGTTTAGTAAATAATGTTTTATTTGTTTTGCAGTTTATAAATCTTTAATTTAGACTACAATCTAAAAATCTATTTTGAACAAAAAAATATATTTTTTCCCATAATTTGATATTCTACTAATTGTGTTGGACTTTGATTAGATAGGAATACTTACAAGTTATCCAAACATTAAGAAAATGAAGAGAAAGACATGAATGATGATTTATTATTATCATAAATTAAGGGCCTAAGTATAAGATATACAGTTGCGTTTAAAATCAATGCAATCGACAAAATAAGTTGATTCCATATAAATAATAAATAACTAAATAAATACTACTAACGAGGATTGTGATGGGTGATAAAAACTCCTCCATCTTGAATCAAATGTCTCGTATTTAAATCTCTTTAAATACAAAATCATCTTTATTAGAGGGCACTAGTAAAACTTTCCGAATAAGGGTAAATACACCTATTTTACCTTTGCAAGTTCATTTTTCAATGTGTGCGTCACTCCTTTTCCCTAACCTTTTACAATTATCGATAGAAAACAATTTAATAATTTGTTCTAAATTAATGAGGGGACACTTTGCTTTTCATATATAATAAGAAAAAAGGTCCCACAAAAATAAATGGAGAATAAAGAATAATTTCCCTTCTTTGTATGTATCTTTTGCATACATAATTTAAAAAAGACATGAGGTGCATGCAATGAAATAAAAAAAAAATCCACAGTTAGTTATCAATTTTTTATTTATTTTAAAAGACTTGGTATAACTAATATCGAGACGCAATTGATTAAATATTTGTTTTGAATATATGCAGTGTGAAGTGGTAAATATTTCTTCATTTTAAACAAAAAATCTCGAATTTAAATTTTCTTGAATACGAAGTCAACTTTAAAAAATACAAAATTTATGAACCAAATTATTCCAAGTTCTTTATAACATGTCATGAGATTTATAATATATGCATGATAAAATGGGAATTATGTAATTTTTACTATCAACTAGGGTAGGCTTTGTTGGCTGCCAAGGAAGTAGTGTGACCCATCTTAAAAAAATGTGAAACTCATGTATTTTAACCGTCTAAATTAATGTAAAATTAAAGAATAAATATCCAATAATATTATTGTCATTCTTACTTTCTTAGGATTGAAGTGAAATTTTTTGTTAGCATTATAGTATTGATTTTATTTTGATTTGAGCTTTATTAAAGTTATTAATATTAATGAACTATAATTTTTATTGGATCATTCAAATTTATTTCTCAAACTTAAAATAATATGTTAAAATAAAAAATAATTATAAATTACATCACTATAACTACTTTTAGGTGTCAAAGTTTTTAAAAAAATTGTATATTAATTTGGTTTCAAATTGACCTTTTTTTAGTAGATACCAAATCAAATCATGATCAATTTTTTATTTTTATTTTAAAAAAGAAAAAATCAAATCACTAGTTAAAATTTTTCTCATTAAACTCGAATTTATCAGTTTGATATAATTTGCGGTTTGATACAAATAACCCTTAAGCTTGCAAAGTCACTCAATCTGTTTTAATAATTTTCTGCTAATTACTTTATTTCCTACATGTCAATTATTGTCTAAGAAAATTATTTTATTACTTGAATTAAGATTAATATTATACATCGTGTTACTTTTTATTTTTTATTTTTTCTTCTAATATTTATGTAGCTTTATGAACGTTGGTCGGTCCTAATCAACTTTCATTATCATATGATGTGTTTTTTAAAAAAAAAAAAAAAAATGGAAGTTTATTGAAGATTTCGACATAATAACATCTCTTAAGTAATACTAATAATGATAATAATAATAATAATAATAATAATAATAATAATAATAACAACAACAACTGTAACAACAATAATTATAATGAATCGACCAATAATTATATTTTTCTATGTTATAAATGGCCATAAGCAAACAACTTTTCGTCAATATAGCTCGGAACTTGGGTTCATGAGGAATTTATTGTAATTACAATGAATTGATGTAATTTTATTGATTAAGATCCCGTTTGGATTGGCTTAAAAAAATAGTTTTTAAGTTAAAAATGAAAAGTCAAATTTAAATGATTTTTATGTCAAAAAAATAAAAAAGTAGGCGGAGATCTACTTTTAGTTTTTAACGTATTTTAAGTCATTTAAAAAAAACTTATTTTAAGTTATTTTTAACCTTGCCAAACACTTCCTAACTTATTTTAAGTCATTTTTCACTTAATTTTAAGTTATTTTTATTTTTGCCAAATACTTTTAGAAATAAAAAACTGACTTAAAAGTATGTTTGACCAACTTTTAAGTCAATTCAAACACCCTCTAAGAATAGAATTTTATTGTAATTACAACTCGGATTGACTTTTTTAGCTAATACCAAATTAAACCTTTATTATCGGATTGTTTTTTCAAAAATCAAACTAAATCACTAGTTAACTTTTTTTCGATTTAACTCATTTGATCGATTTGATGCAATTTACGGTTTGATTTTGTGCACCCTTACCCACACATTCAACCCTTAAGCTTGCCAAGTCACTAATCAATCCATTTAATAGTTTTTTGCTCATTACTTTCCTACATCTCAATAATCAACTTTCATTATCATATGATTTTATTTATTTTTTGTTAAAATAAATGGAACAACAACAAGAAGAAGAATAATCAGTGACAATCTCTCGATTAATATTTCTTTTTATATTTTATTTTACTATCTTATAAATGACAATCTCTGAATCAATATTTTTTATATATATTTTACTATCTTATAAATGACAATAAGCAAGCAGCTTTTCGTCAACATGACTGCTTGCAACTTGGGTTCATGAGGATTTTATTGTAATTACAATAAATTGATGTAATTTTATTGATTAAGAAAAGGATTTGATGTGGCTCACCTTGCTCTCTCTTTTCACAACAAAACAATTCTAATATAGACCTCTCCTTACATGATTTTGTTTTTGGTGAAAATGTTTTTTTTTTCTTTTGTTGGATATATAAGTTTACATTTCCTAACACTTTAATATTTTTCTTTTCAACAATTTTTAAAATTATTTCATTCTATTTAATCCATATGACGAAAATAGATATTTCATTTTATTTGTTCATTTTAATATTGCTAAAAAGTTTTTTTTTTTGATGTATACTACTCTTAGTATTAAGTAACTATATAATGTGGTTGTGGTCAAATTTAGAATTTCTAAACATTATTAATAATATTAGTTTAGTAAAATATATTTCTAATTACTTTTCTTAAGTGATATATGAGGTCAACATGAGTCAAGTAATATAAAACAGAGAGCATACAACACCACTCAAACTTTTCATATCATAAAATTTGTGAATTAGGACCAATAACATTATAGTCTTTATCAATAAATTGTAATTTTTTCTCTTTTATGAAGTCAATAGCTCTCATTCTCAATAGATCAATTTTTTGCTGTTGATGAAAACTTTATCCAAACTATATTTTAGTGAAATTTAAGTCATTGAAAAACTTGAACTAAAGTATATAGTGGTTTAGACTCAAAGGAAAGCATAAATGAGAATAATTCAATTTTTTAATTAAAAAATTATAATTTAAAGTTTAGCATAATATTATTGGAACCGTGCTCATGAGCTATTAACTAGTATGCATAAATCGTTCCATCATGTTACCTAATTATTTACTTACAAATTTAACCTTTTTTTAATTTTATTTTGGGGAACTCCCAAGGCAATCCACAACCTCTGTCACAATATTTTTTCACTCTATCGTAAGCACTTTGTGATAACCTGATCACTATGTGACAGCTTGCAAACCGCACTAGACAAGCTTCATGCAACGAACTCATGATGATGATTGAGTAGGCTGGATTCGATATAGGTCTCCCATGTGAGAGACCCACCTCCCAACCACACATGAATCATGCCCTTGCGGGCAAGTTTAACATTTATATCATGACAATTTGAAAGAATTTTATGTTATTGGATCACATAATAAAATTAACTATAGAATAGGCTACAATAAGTGGAATTAATAACTTCAAAAATAAATCAACCAGCCTGGTGCAAGGATTTATTCAATATATATATATATAATTAAATTAAATCCACTTACCATATCAATTTTAGTTTATAGTGATACCGGCCACTTGATAACACAAAGGACATGATGTGATGGAATCAATATTGAAAAGTCACATGGGAAATAAAAAAAGGACATGCGGAAATTCAAAGAAAAAATAATCATTTGTTTGGTTATTCTCTCAAAGTATTAAGTTCTTCAACTTTAGAAGAAGTCTCTTAATATCCTATTGCATTTATTGAAATAGGATATAATAGTGTTGATAATGTTTTAAATATGAGTAGGAAAATGCATGTGCTACAAGAAAAGAAGATTAACTATATATGGTTTAAGATCTAAAAGAAAGTGATACTTCATAAACTGAGACGGAAATAGTACATAGGTAAAATTAGGAAATGTAAGCAATTAGTCTATAATATCTAGTATCATCTATCATCTCAAGATGGTAGTGTACTAATAAAGAATTTGGTAAATGTTGTTGTATAGAATATATGTAAAAATGAATATACAATGTCTCCTAATATACACACCATTGATCTTCACTGATTAATTATCGTATATATAAAAGAATTTTATAAATTTTATTGTTAGTAACAAACTCAGTTTTATGTGAAACGGATTAAAGTTTTCATGAGTTTACGAAATTTGATAATGTAAAAACATGAATAATTTGAGATATGGTGCTATTGTTGGGCCGTTAAATCAAATAGCTAGTAATGTCCTTGTAGAAAAATGAAGTTTTTGCACGGATCGCTCTTATTTTGGGGTAATCTTTAACTTTTGCATTCAAATATAATGGTCTTTCGTTTTTGTCTCCGCTGCTTATTTAGTAAAAAATCATCGATCAAACCACCCTTATCTATAATTTCGTTAGGCATAAGTTCGGAGATCTTTGTCTCGCTCTGCAAAAGTTTAGAGAACTCTTGTTTTGTTAGGCATAAGTTTTATAGGAATTAAGTTATGCAATATTAGTTATGTAGTATTTCTGTCCTAATTTTCTCTAGGCATAAGTTAAGAGAATTTTTACCTTGCTCAACATAAGTTAAGTAGGAATTAAGTTGTGTCTTTTATGACATAATTTGTGGGTTCTGAAACTAAAGTTTTTCCTTTATCGACATAAATTTTGTAGGAATTAAGTTATGCTCTTTGCGGTCAATGCACAACATGGGAAAGCTTTACCAAGTCATTATATTTAAGGAAAAATGGGAGAAAATGATAAAAATGGTTATTTATATTCGAGGGTGTATTGAAAATAGTCTTTTAAGTATGTATTGAACGGTTAGATCTTTCAAGTTGTCAAAAGTTAATATTTTTAGTCTTTTATCATATATTTTTATCAAATTTTGTCTATTATATACACTGTTGTTATTAGTGTCTAGTGTTATTTTTTAGGTTGCATATTCTAGGATTTGATGGTACTTTCTTTTATCCGTATGGTTGACTTTTTTTTAAAAAAAATTCGTTAAATTTAACAAATATAAATTGTTAAATATTTATCGAAAACTAAAAATGATAATTTTTGACAAACTTTAAAAATTAAAATTATTTAGTGCGTATTTGAGGGACTATTTTGAACTTACCTCAAAATGAATCAAAACTATTCACACTACTAAAAAGCAGGCGAAAAAGCGATGGATTGCGTCACTTTTTCGTCAAAATCGACGCAGTTAAATTCGTCACTTTTTGGCTCGATGCTTTTTGAAAAGTGACGGACAACATCTCAAAAAAGCGATCGACTGGGTCGCTTTTTATTTTTCAAAAAAAATTATTTTCTTGAATAATGCGACTCCGTCCGTCGCTTTTTTCGTTTTTTTTTTCCATAAAGCGACGCAGTCCGTCGTTTATTTTCAATTTATAATTTTTTAAAATCTTGAAAAGCAACGGACTGTAACGACCTGAATCGTCGTTAATTAGGAAAGGAAAAACGTCAGGGGAAAACTGGTCCATCATCCCGCCATAGCGGGCCAGATGCCGCTAGGGCGGCAGCGCTCTAGCGGGATAAGTGGCCGCCAGAGCGGGATGGGCGAGACAAAATGTAAATAACGCAAAGTCTGATTTTCTCCTTTTTCCAAATACACCAAAAAAAGGCGAGGATCACCACAGAAACCCTCAAAAGGCTGCTCTAGGCTTGGGAAGGAAGGAGAAAGAGATTTCTAGCGTAAGGAGGTCGATAGATTGCGGATTTCCGGTTAAGATTCACCACCCCGTCGTCCGGAAAACCAAATTTCGAGCTTCAATCCCTCTACGAATGCTTTGTGCCCAGGTAGGCTAGGTTTATTAATTGAGTAGTTGTAAATTTGTAATTCACTGCGTAGTATAGAAGAATTGATGGTAGAATTCATGCGTAAGCTTCGTGCACCGAAAAAGAGACAGTTGTACATGTATTCCTAAGTATTACGTCAGAAGTATACCGTAGGGGAAAATCCTAGCTCGTGAAATAGGGTTTAGGTGATGGTTGATTCCTAAAGGTATGATGTATGTCGATTGTTTGCTTATTAGTATGTATACGTGAATGCGAAGCATGAAAAGTGGCAACAAACCTAATGAATTGATTATGTACAATGCATGCCATGAATTTGAGTACTTGACTATATGATGTGAGTATTGTGCGTTATGGATGTGATTGTGCTTGTATTTGTGCTAATTGGATCGGGTGTCACGTACCGACACACTAACATTGCATTGGATCGGATGTCACGTACCGACATACATATTGGAACGGGTGTCACGATCCGGCACACTAACAGTTTGGTTGTAGGTTCCATGAGAGGACCATTATGATTGTTACATCCATGTGAATTGAATTGTCGTATCTACTTGTTATTGAGAATGTGGAATGGTACATTGCTCCTGGATAATAAATGATTATGGTATCCCGTATATGATTGTTCTACTATGTTGTGTAAATTGGCTATATATTGTTGACGAATGAACTCTGAATGGTCAGGCCCAAATCGGGATGTGGTATTGTAAGTGGGGATCGAGGGTCCAGGTGTCCTATGTTTACCTTAGATAGGTAGATGGCCAGGTGTATCGTCGTTGATAATTTGGAGATGGTGTTATGTTGTGCTAATAGCCTAAATGTTAGGTATTACCCAGATAGGGGATTAATATTGAAAAGGTTGATAGAAAGTGCTAGGGAGTCAAGGGTTGAGCTATGACGAAAAAGAAGTAAAGGCGTGTCGTGAGTGGTTGGCCGGGTTGGTAGTAGTTATATTCGGGATCTCCTTCGAGAGACAGAATGGTTAAGTTATGATCAAGAACGGAACTAGTAAGGGGTTAGAGTCAAGTGTACTAGTATTGTTTAAGTATCCGGAAATGGTAAGGGCAGGAAAATATAAAGGTGGAGGAATGAATAGTCTTATTGCATGTTTTGCTGGTCGATTTCTTATATTATGCGGTGGGTATTCGGGTGGACCGATGATGCCTACCAGTACGTGTGGTTTTGTACTGATACTACTCTTGATATGTCTTTGGGCATAGTCTGGATGCGGGTTCGGTGATGTCTCATAGGTGAAGACGAAGATAATCTCCAACAACTTCCATGTGTCCTTCCATGTGGCGGGAGCTGTGTCTTTTGTTATTGCGTTCATATCTTGTAATATTAGAAGCTCTTGTACCTGTTTAGACTAGATCCCTGGGGTATTAATTACTTTACAAGTCTTAACTCAAATTGTTTTAAAACTCTTACTTTATGAAAATCTCCATGAATTTGTTTCTACCTTAGTTTTCTTAATCTTCCGCATGTTTTTCACTGTTTGGAAATCGGGGGTTCTCCTACTTAGATGTTAGAGTAGGTGCCCGCACGACCTGGTGGGTTGGGTCGTGACACGGATAATATATATATATATATATATATATGTATTACACCCACAGCATAGAAGAGCTGCTTCAACATCCGCACTACAAAAAAAATAAAATGCTCAGCGATATATGATGCTAAACCGAGGAGAATCTTTAGAACCTCTTATTATCTTAATTGGATTTTGATGGATATCGCTATAGAATACCAAAAAATTAGCTTCAGCTTCAGGCCAATTTTTAAAAAATAGTCAAGTTTGAAAATTATTTTAAAAAATAACCACTTCTGATATGAAACACCAAGATAGTGTCATGAAATTCAATACACTATTATAAATTTTGAACTCTAGAAAATAAAATAAAACTCCATGTTAGTGCTCTAGATTTAGTCTAGAATGATCTGATAGAATTTGACTTTTTAAAAATTCACAATTCCTGGCAATTTTATGGATTCCAAAAATTAGCTATTAACTGACTTTGAAATATACGACTACTTTTGAATTACAAATTTGAAGTGACTACTTTTTAAATTTTATCCAACCATATGTTATCACTTATGAAAGCTTCTCTAGAAGCAAGTTGAGAAAGAAATATAAGATACCTATGACAAGTAAGTGGATGGGTTGAATCGAATTTGGGTCGATCAAAATGAATTGAATTAACAAATGAACGGATTATTGTTATGCATAAAAGTTACTAGAGTTAAAATGCGAGTCATAACCCAATTCGTCTTATTTTTACTAAGTTTTAATTATTTTATTTATTTTTAATAATTTTAGTACCTAAAATAAAACTATTTTTTTAAAATTATGGATATATATAAAATATCAATTACTAAAAATATTTAGACAATATTTCTTTGACTACTGGTGTGTTCCATAGGGAAGAAAATGAAAATGTTTTTTAATTTCATGTTCGATTGGTCAAGATTTTCTCTAGGGAAAAAGTTTCTTAAAAATAAGAAAAATGACTTCTAAAATAGAAATAGAGAAAATAAGTTGTACAAATGATATTTCACATTAATTGTGTCTTTCTAACCTCAAAACACACCTTATCTTTACTCCTACCCCTTTAGTCTTCATTCTCGACCCATACCCTACCCCTTACCTTTGATAATATTTATTTAAATTATATACAATTATTATTAGAATAATATTTATTTTACTTACACATAGAACATACAAAATAAATAAAAAAACTCACTTATTTTTCTTTATACCAAACACACTTTACATATCATCTCAATTTATAATGAAATAAACAGCTAAATTAATAAACGGATGAATCAATTTTTTTAAACTTGAGTGGACTAATCCACCCAAACTTAGACAAATTAAACGAATTATATTGTATAAACTAATTTTTAATCTCCTATTGATAAAACTATCCAAATTTGTTAGTCTGGAAATTACGATTTTCGGGGGGAAATTGTTCTAGCGTACGAAAGTCAAGATTTTCGTTTTTCATTAATTCAAACAGTTTAAATTTGATCGATAATATATGCATGAAATTTTAAAAATTTTAAAAATGAAATTTATATATTTCTAAACTATGGAAAAAGTACAATAAGTCACAATAATCAATAATTCAAAATATTTAAAAAATATATGAAAAACTTACAGTAAAAAATAAACTTGCTTGAACCTCGAAATCCAAAAAGTGTCAGAGAAAAGAATATAAAATTAGAGAAAAGAATATAAAATTTTGGATAATTACATGGTACGCATTCCAAGATTCTTGTCTTAACAAGCACCAATCACGGACTGAAGAGTCATATTACTCATATATAATAGATAAAAAAACAAAAATATAGCGTCAAGAAATTGAACTAGAAACCTCGAGACCAATTTTGAATTCCTTTACTCACTGAGTCAATTTTTAATCTTGTGTTCAAGAGGTTCAAAACCTATATATAATTAAAAAACAAAACTTATATATAATGTATAATTTTTTACCAAGAAAGTTCGGGTGAGCACTCTCACCTCCATTTAGATTCGCTCTTGAATGTATCAGTGAGATAAAAACTTAAAACCTTTAATTCGAATTCAAATTGTATGATCGTTGCACCCATAAACTTAAAAAGTTGAAAAAAAATTATACTTTTATTTAATTAATTATATGAGAAATCATAACTACTTCAAAAGCCAGACTCCATATAGTGACAATTTACAAAGTTAAGATCAACAAGAACATCCCAAATATGATCAAAATGAGTTAGTGAACTTCACCCCTCTATAATCTAAACTAATGAGTCGTTTAAAATGCATGACTATTTTATCATGTGTTTGGTTGGAAGTATTAGACTGTCATAAAATTATTTATTCCACCATTTATATCTTAGCGATAGAATAAGTTATCTCATATACATGATAAGATAACTTATTCCGAAATAACGATGTATTCAAAATCAGGCAGAGTGGGGGTGGTATATAGGGTGGGGG
>JAJONR010007792.1:0-42282 GCA_029582245.1 Solanum etuberosum
CCTTACCTTTTTTTTTTTTTTTTTTTTGCTTTTTTAGTTTCTGAATTGACCTAATAGAGGACCCATATTATTTCCTTCATTAATCTAAACAAATAAAAATGACTTATACTAAGTTATATTTGAAAAATAAAAGATGCACCGACAGCTTTTATCCCCAATTATAATGAATTGAGATATTATTCTCAAGAGGTAGGGTCGATGTTGTATTTATTATTCTCCTTGACACGTAGTGACTCCGCGATGGTCCTTCAAATAATCAGAATAAGGCAAGCTTGAAGATAAGTTTTGTATTTAATTTTTTTTATTGAATTGATGAGGTTCGATTTTTCGACTAGACCCCCCTAAACTTCAACTTTCTTTTTAGTATTTTGATAGAAATTTAATTTGATCAAAATATTAGATTCTTATTCTTTTTGCAAATTTGTGAATATTCAAAAGCAAACAAAATAGTAGGATCGAGGGTGAGATGTGGGGGTTGAGTTGGGTGGGAAGAATCTAATCTACCTGAAATGTTATTTATAAAATTTGTATTTTTTTACATCGTTTTAAGAATTTATTCTCCTAATTATTAATGATTTTGCAAAAAAGTATTTTTCAAAAATAATCGACCAATCAAACATAAAAAAATTAGAAAATATTATTCTTTCGCACCAAACACACCTAATTTATTAATATTTTTTTTCAAATTATTGTTCACCATCTTTTCTGATGGCTATACTGGAAAGGTCATCACCAACCATATATCCTAATTAATTATTGTGGAACGAAATTAAAGTGACGCAATTATCATTTTCGAGAGCTAAATTATACATGCTCCCTTAACTACAAAATCTTTTTCAAATTATTATGTTTTTCACTTATTAAATTATAGCATTACACGTGATATTTCGGGATGCACAAAGACGCCATATTCATGAGCTAATATATACGAAAACCAAGAAATATGCATGAAAAATCGGCGGGACTATATGTAATGTTTCCTAACTCATTACAGAGGTCCTCATATAGTTTTGACAGGAAAAAAAAATCGGGATGCCCAAAGGCGCCAGATCCATGGGCTAATACACAGGAAAAATCAAGAAAGTCGGGTAATTCCTAAAAGTTGGCTCGTAAATGCAAATATATGCTTGAAAAAATTGTCGGAACTATATGCAATGCTTCCCAAACTCATTACGAAGGTCCTCATATAATTTTTTCAGAAAACTTTTTTGGGTGCCCAAAAGGCTATAGATCCATGGGTTAATAATACACACGAAAAATCAAGAAAGTCGGGTAATTCCTAAAAATTGGCTCATAAATATGAAAATGTGCGTGAAAAAACGACGTGACTATACATAATGCTTTCCCAACTCATTACAGAGGTCCTCATATAGTTTTTACTGGAAAAAAATTCGGGTGCCCCAAAGGCGCCAGATACATGGGCTAACACACATACAAAAACTAAGAAATTCGGGTAATTCTTAAAAGTTTGCTCGTAAATACGAAAATATATGTGAAAAACGTCGGGACTATACGTAATACTTCCCCAACTCATTACGGAGGTTCTCATATAGTTTTTACAAAAGAAAATTTGAGTGCCCCAAAGGTGTCAGTACACACGAAAAACCAAAAAAGTTGGTAATTCCTAAAAGTTGGCTCGTAAATGCGAAAACATGTGTGAAAGAAATGGCGGGACTCTACGTAATGTTTCCCCAACTCATAACAAAGGTCCTCATATAGTTTTTTCAGAATTTTTTTTTGGGTGCCCCAAAAGCGCTAGATCCATGGGCTATAATACACACGAAAACCAAGAAAGTCTGGAAAATCCAAAAAGTTAACTCTTAAATGCGAAAATATGTGTGAAAAAATGGTGGGACTATTCGTAGTGCTTCCCTAACTCATTATGAGTTCCGCATATAATATTTTCGGAAAAAAAATTTGAGTGCCCAAAAGGCGCCAGAATCATGAGGTTATACACACGAAAAATGGTTAAAGTTGGGTAATTCTTTAAAGTTGACTCGTAAATGCAAAAATATGCATGTAAAAAATGGCGGGACTATACGTAATGCTTCCCAAACTCATTACGGAGGTCCTCATATAGTTTTTTAAGAAAAAAAATTCAGGTGCCCCAAAGGCGCCAGATCCATGGGCTAATAAACACGAAAAACGGTACAAGTCAGGCAATTTCTAAAATTTGCTCGTAAATGTTAAAATATACGTGAAAAAAATGACGGGACCATACGTAATGCTTCCCAACTCATTACGGAGGTCCTCACATAGTTTTTTCAGCAATTTTTTTTGGTGCTCCAAAGATGCCATATCCATGAGCTAATACACATGAAAAATGATAAAAATCGGGTAATTCTTAAAAGTTGGCTTGTAAATGTAAAAATATGCGTGTAAAAAATGGTGGGACTATATGTAATGCTTCCCCAACTCATTACGGAGGTCCTCATATTGTATTTTTAGAAAAAACGCACCCAAAAGCGCCAGATCCATGGGCTAATACACACGAAAACGATGAAAGTCGGGTAATTCCTAAAATTTTACTCGTAAATCTGAAAATATGCGTTAAAAAAATGTCAGGACTATACGTAATGCTTCCTTAACTAATTATAGAGGTCCTCATATAGTTTTTTCATAAACGAATTTCGGGTGCCCCAAAGGCACCACATTCATGGCCTAATACACACGAAAAATCAAGAAATGTGCGTGAAAAAAACGACGAGACTATACATAATACTTCCCCAACTCATTACGGAGGTCCTCATATAGTTTTTTCAGAAAAAAAATTTGGGTGCCCTAAAGGCGCTAGATCCATGGGCTAATACAGACAAAAAAAATAAGAAAGTCGTGTGATTCCTAAAAGTTGACTCGTAAATGCGAAAATATATGTGTAAAAAATGACGGAACGATACGTAATACTTTCCCAACTCATTACGGAGGTCCTCATATAGTTTTTTCGGAAAAAAATATACACACGAAAAACCAAATATGGTCTATATATAAAGTTTAATTTTCAAGCATAAATATATGGTCTGATTTGGAATCAAATTTACTGGATTCTGCCGAGGGATATACGTAGACCAATTGATTTAGATTTATCATTTACCTAATCAAACCAATTGCATTTGTTTTATATATTCATAAATCAAACCAAATCAATAAAGTTGACTTTTTTCTCAATTTTTTCAAAATCTTTTATGATTCCATACAATCATATTAAAACATTTCATTGAACCCAATTTCTACTAAGCATGTCACTACTACACATAGTTTAAAGTAATATAAAGACTAATTTTTTTAAAATTAAAATTAGCGGCTAGACCTTGGTCACGTACTACAGAACCATTTTCCTAGAAACATCATATAATATAAGATATAATATTATCTTAATTCATAAAAAGGCAAATTGTACAGAGAAGCCATGACGATAACATTTGTTTCATACCTCATCGACTACGTCATTAGCCATCAACTCAAATGCCTATTTATTCAAATGAAAAATCAATACATTGGACTATAACTTTACTCAAATTAATTGTTCTAATAATAATAATAATAATAATAATATCTCCAAAAATAAACAAAAATCAAGAAAATGGAAAAATCACATGAAAATGTCAAGGCATTTGGATGGGCAGCTAGAGATACTTCTGGGGTACTTTCTCCTTTCAACTTCTCAAGAAGGTACCATCTTTTCGGATTTACGTTATATAAACGGACAGTATAGATAGTGTATATTTTATATGAATGAGATCTACACAACATGTCTACACCGATAGTGTATATATTGTGTATATTAATTTCGAGCATATTAATAAACTAGTTGACCGAACAGTATATATCTGTAACTATTCTTGTTGAATGGTGAAGGGTGACTGGTGAAAAAGATGTGCAATTCAAAGTTATGTATTGTGGAATTTGTCATTCTGATCTTCATCAACTCAAGAATGAATGGAGCAATAGTATATATCCAATGGTACCAGGGTAAGTTTCATTTTGATCCATATATTTTACTATGTTCTTTTGTTATAACCCTGTCGTAGAGAAAAGCCGTTATATATAGTTTAATTTAAGTGGTAAATGGTAGATGAGCGGACAAGTTTCAAAAAGAGTATGTAGATACAGAGGCAGAGCCAGGATTTGAACAGTATAATATATGTAGTTAGTTTGTCTAATTGTTTGGACAACAAAACTGTAAATTTGATCATCAAGAAGCTTACTAGAAAACTTGGTGATGATGAAATATGTCACTAAACAACTAGCTAAATCGGATTAATTAGCTTAGGATTCCATAACGTAGTTAGGGGTAAGTTCTGCTTACATTTTATCCTCTGACTCGACTTGTGAGATTACTGAATATGTTGTTGCTTACAGGCATGAAGTTGTTGGTGTAGTAACTGAAGTTGGTAGCAAAGTTGAGAAATTCAAAATTGGTGACAAAGTTGGAGTTGGATGTTTAGTAGGATCATGTAGAAAATGTGAAAATTGTGATAACGATCTTGAAAATTACTGCCCCGATATGATATTGACGTACAATGGTGTTGACACCGATGAAAGCACCACGTATGGTGGTTACTCAGATATAATGGTAACGAATGAAGAGTACGTGGTCCATTGGCCCGAAAGTTTACCAATGGAAGCTGCTCCCCTGTTATGTGCAGGGATCACAACTTATAGTCCTTTGAGATATTACGGACTTGATAAACCTGGAATGCACATTGGTGTTGTTGGTCTGGGTGGTTTGGGACATATGGCTGTGAAATTTGCTAAGGCGTTCGGAACCAAAGTTACTGTGATAAGTACATCTGTTGGTAAGAAAGACGAAGCAATTGATCGTTTAGGGGCAGACTCGTTTTTGGTCAGTCGTGATCCTGACCAAATGCAGGTCCGTCAATTTCAAATTCATATTAACATAGGTGTGACATACCAATAATACTAATATTCGTTTGTATGTTAAATACGAGCAGGGTGCAGCGGGCTCACTAGATGGCATCATCGATACTGTATCCGCGATTCACCCTCTTCTTCCATTGATTAATTTGTTGAAAACTCATGGGAAGCTTGTGATGGTTGGTGCCCCTGAAAAACCACTAGAGTTGCCTGTATTTCCCCTGCTTTTAGGTATGTTTGGTGCCCCTGAAAAACCACTAGGTATATACATTGATACGTATGTATTAATATAATGTGTGTAACAGGAAGGAAACTAGTGGCGGGGAGCGGGATAGGAGGGATGAAGGAGACACAAGAGATGGTAGATTTCGCGGCAAAGCATAACATAACACCAGATGTTGAAGTCGTGCCAATGGACTACGTGAATACAGCGTTGGAACGCCTTTTCAAATCGGACGTGAAGTATCGTTTTGTGCTCCACATTGGCAACAAGAATTGAGACATCTTGGTCAACAAAATGAGTGTGTGTGTGTTATAGGGTTATGATTTTGTATTAAGCTTGCACGTTTATGTTTTGTGTATCAAAAGGAATAAGGCACTCGGTAAAAACTTATTAGCATTCAATGTTTACATCAAATTATATTTGATTTATCAGGGTTAAGTCACAAATGAAGGCGAAATATCAAATAGTTCAATGATAAAAGTGTATGTGTAGGCATGTATCGAACGCTTCATAGCTCTTGTCCCGTTTCTCAATTAGATGTATATTCCGTACTTATGAGTTATGTCCATAGCCATCATATATTCATTGAATCGGTATACACATCGAGTACGATTACATTTTTGCCTCTAAATTAACAAGTATAGTTTTGTCGTAACACATATCGATTTTCTTAATGTATGCGGAGTAGAGCAAAATGCAATAAACAATATCTATTATGCCAATGGAGTTTTTTTAAATAGGAATAAGAAATATCAAATTGTTAAGTTTAGCTAAATTATGGTAAATACTTACCAGCACGAGGTATTTATACCCAATTAATAAATCATTTACACTTTAATTAATTAAAAAATAAGATTAAAATACGTATTACTTATATAATTATGTGGTAAATTTGTGTATAAACACCCAATATGGATACATTTTTATCCTAAATTATGTGCCCGATAAATCAGTGAATAATAGTTAAGCGTTTATTATATATCAAATTAATCTTTTAATCACGATTACGTAATATGTACTCACTCCAATTTTTAATTGCTACATTTAATCAATGATTTGGTGTAAACATTAAACGCAAATAAAAACTTTCTTATAAAAAAAGAAATTTGCATAAATACTATATGGTAAATATCAAACATGAGAGTGATAGTGTCCAAACGATAATCTGCATTCAATATTTAAAATTATACCGTCCAAATAAAAGGATGAAAAAAGAAAATAAAAAGTAGTGGGAAAAGGGCGGGAAATAACTCGATAAAAATAGTGGGAATATGTAGAAAAATTGCAATTATTAATTGGTCTAAATTTCACACTATGTTTTTATTTTCTTTTAATTATACTTTCACATTATCTACGTGGATCTTCTTTAGCCACTAATATTAACTTTAAGTTTTTCACGTTTGGAAAGCTTTTCAAGAACCTTTTTTTTGGAAAAAATAATTAACAAACATATTGTGTTTAAGTTACACACTATTATGTAATTATCATCGTTTTCTTATCCGTTGCTTTATTTACATAACCTTTCCCGACCCTCCCAGCTCCCTTCATTCAATGCTTGACAACTTTCTTCATGTGGCGTGACACGTCTATTTTTAACACTCATCAATCAACTTAAAAGACGACGGTTGCGAAGTAAGAGGTGATCGGTAGTGCTTGCTCTGGGAAGAGAGCTCTCACCTTGACGGAAGAATTGTCGTTTTCCTTTTTTCATACCTACTGATATATAGTTTTTGAGTCAATGGTCCTTCAAAAATAGTATCTCTACCTCTACATGGAAATTAAGAATAAGATGATTTGCGTACACTCTATTTTTCGACTTTCGTGGACCTCATTATAAGATTTCACTAAAGCCTTTTTTTTTAAAGTGCTGCAAAGTAGGACTAAAGAACATTCTACACCTATCGACCACAAAAAAAAGTCAAAATCCAATTTGTTTAAGTAAGTCATTAGTTGTTACACCTCATCGATAACGTCACATATTTTTCACCCAAAATCCTATAAATATGGATCATAACATAAGCACTTTTGTATCAATCCACATTTTTCTACAATTCTTCTCTATTATTATAATTTATACTATATATACACTACATAAATATTTTTATTTTCAAACCAAAAAATGGCAAAATCATATGAAAATGAACATCCAATTAAGGCATTTGGATGGGCAACTAGAGACACTTCTGGAGTTCTTTCTCCTTTCAATTTTTCAAGAAGGTACAAATTATTATTTTATTTTTTAAAATTAAGTTACCTTTTTTTTAATTCTTGAAATTTTGATGATGTGTTTTTCATTTCTATCGGAAACAAATTCTCTATAAGCTAAGGTAGGGTAACATTTGCGTGCATATACTATAATAAAAATAGTTTTTAGCGGCAATAAATATGTCCATTAACAAAGAGTGTTGAAATTTTTACCAATATTATTTATTTGTTATTGGATGCAATGTCGTTATAGGCTCTGACGACATTTACAAAGAGTGCTAAAATGTAATTGTCACTCGTAACTGCCTCTAAAAAATCATTTCTTTTGCTAGTGACACTCAGTTTCTCGGACCCCACCCGTATGATTATACTGAATTTGTTGTTGTTTTATTGTAAATTTGATGATGATCATTTTGTGTTAATGGGTGCAGAGTGACAGGTGAAAAAGATGTGCAATTTAAAGTTATGTATTGTGGAATTTGTCATTCTGATCTTCATCAACTCAAGAATGAATGGGGAAATAGCAAGTACCCCATGGTGCCTGGGTAAATTAATTTGTTCTTTTATTTTTGGTTTAAAAAAATTCAGATTTTTTTTTTAATTGTTAGATCCAAAAATATTAATCAGAATTTTCATTAATGAGATTCAAAAATATTAAGGCACAAAGAAGTTAACGGAATTCAACATCCACTATATATACACTAAAGTAAGAAGAACATTTACTAGCTAGTTTTCCTGTTCTCTGTATCTTTTCAATTATTCACATTATATTTTGGATTTGAAAGCAATCCTGATTTGTTTCTTAGTCTATAATTGGCCATTTTGAGCTCTTGATACCTCAGTAAATACAAGAAATGAATGATAGAAATTTGTGTGACTATAAATCATTTCATTAAGGGTTAAATTGTTACTTAATATAGAAATGTGTAGTTATATTTGGGACGGACTAAAAAGGAAAGTAAGTCATATAAACTGGGACAGAGGGGGAGTAAAAAATAGCGGAATTTGTGTCGATTCGATCTCTACTCGTGAGTGTAACTAATTGTAAATATAATTGCAGGCATGAGGTTGTTGGTGTTGTAACTGAGGTTGGAAGCAAGGTGGAGAAATTTAAGGTTGGAGACAAAGTAGGTGTTGGATGTATGGTAGGATCATGTCGAAAATGTGAGAATTGTAGCGTTGATCTCGAGAATTACTGCCCTCATCAGATTCCTACATACAACGGCTATAGCTTAGACGGAACCCTCACGTTTGGAGGTTACTCCGACATGATGGTATCCGATGAGCATTTTGTAGTACGTTGGCCTGAAAACTTGTCGATGGACGCTGCTCCCCTGTTATGTGCTGGAATTACTACTTATAGTCCTTTGAAATATTTTGGACTCGATAAGCCTGGAATGCACATTGGTGTTGTTGGTCTTGGAGGGCTCGGACATATGGCTGTTAAGTTTGCTAAGGCATTCGGAACCAAAGTGACTGTCATTAGTACATCTGCTAATAAGAAGCAAGAAGCAATTGAGCGTTTGGGCGCAGACTCTTTCTTGATCAGTCGTGATCCTGAGCAGATGAAGGTGAATATAATAACTCGTTATCATTGAATCATTCTTATCTGAATGTTTAAACTGTTTTGAGAGAGCACCCTTTATTTAATTATTAACACACTGCTGCCTGATTCTTTTCACGAGTCAATTTAAACACAAGAATGGGGGCTAACACACTGCTGCCTCATTATAAGATTTCACCAGTTTAACAATTTAAACACAAGAATGGGGGGTAACCTTTTGTTTATTTGTATTGTTTATATACGAACAGGCTGCAATGAAATCTCATGGATTGCCAATGTCGAGCACGAAACGATTCTGCGGAGCACCCTATTCTCCCATTGCTTATGTTGATGAAATCTCATGGTAAGCTTGTTATGGTTGGTGCACCAGAAAAACCGGTGGAGTTCCCCGTGTTTCCTCTACTTATGGGTAAGTATATATAGTTTTCGTTCAGACGAAAGCTTAGTGCATTCTCATTTTTTAAGAGTAAAGTTTGTATATATAATAATGTGGAAACACAGGAAGGAAGCTAGTGGCTGGAAGTTGCATAGGAGGGATGAAAGAGACTCAAGAAATGTTGGATTTTGCTGCTAAGCATAACATAGCACCAGATATTGAAGTTGTGCCAATGAAGTACGTGAACACAGCGTTGGAACGTCTTCTGAAATCGGATGTGAAGTATCGTTTCGTGCTCGACATTGGCAATACATTGAACAAGAAATGAGAATATTAATAGCAGTGTTTCTTTTAGAAATGTCTTTCTTGCACTTGTTAAAATAGAAAAAGAGTGTGACACACTTTTTAATTAAAAAAATGTCTTTCCATTCATCTGCAATTTGATTACCTTTATTTAATCTACTTGTGACCTTTGTTTCTTAGAAGAGGAGCCACTGGCCTCTTCTTCATATCTGCTCCTCCTTATCCCAATGCAAAGCTCAGCTACATCTTTATAAAAGTTTAGTTGTTCAATATATAAGTAAAACCAGATTGCTTCCACTGCCATAGTTCCCTAGTAAAAAGATACTTCAGTATAAAAATCCGCTAACCAATATCACTACTTTCTTACGCCTTGCGTGCAAAGTAGTGATATTGAAATGACTATTGCATTGTTTAGCTTACTTACCATATTGTCCATCTTCGAAATCTTCAACATTCCATAGTCTGCTAGGTTTTCACTATGTATTTGCCCATATCTTCAATCAAGTCATGCATTTCAACTCTTATCATATTCAGAGATGAACACAAGGGATTTGTCAATTAGGACATCCAATATGTCTTCAGCTCTCAACAATTTCCATGACTTAATTTGCCAGAGTAACATAAAGCAAATCCCAAGAAGTTATCACTTACATACCAATTTTCAGGCAATTTGAGAGATATACTAAAACCATTTTCCTGATGGTGGAACCATCTTGGGATATTCTCCGCCAAACTCATAAACACTCTTAGTGACAAGGAATCTGAAGCAGAGCTGTCATGCTGCAATAATGAGATATTCTGAAATAACGAATTACAGATCCAATCATTACTCCAATCTGCATTGATTGTATGTAATTGCTGTGGAAATTCTGGCAGCTGTGTAAGCCTCTTGCAATCTGATAAGTCCAAGGATCGAAGAGCACCAAGCTGGGCTATGCTTCGAGGCAAATACTCAAAACTATTTCCACTGAGATTCAACTCTTTCAAAGAGGATAAGCATCCCGGAAGTCCTCCATCTATTAAATTGCAGCAATTGAGTTTCAACCTGGAAACTCTTTCAGCTTGTAGCAATCTGATAAGTCCAAGGATTGAAGAGCACTAAGTTGGGCTATGCTTTGAGGCAAATGCTCAAAGTTATTTCTATTGAGATACAATTTTTTCAACGAGGATAAGCATCCAATGTCTTCCGGAAGTCCTCCATCTATTAAATTGCAGTAACTGAGATCCAGATCTTCCAATGAGCGTAACCCTTCATTCACCTCAGGGAACACAAAGGACACTTCATATTTTAATTTGTCTGGAAAAAGTCAATAATTTAACCTTGTTCAAGCGGACGATGGAAGACGGAAGCCGTGAAATTAGAGTATCTCTGGCATGAAGCTCCTTTAAGTTTTCTAAATCACCAATCTCTTCTGGCAAGGTTTCAAGCTTTGAGCAGCACACAATTAGCTTCACCAAACCTTTCAACTTACAAATGTTGCTTGGAAGAGCAACAAGGTTTTCCATAGAACTCAAATTTAGCTCTGTAAGACGACATGCATATTGCTGAATAATAGATGATGGTATTTCCCTTAGCCCAGAGCAGTTCATCTTGATCTCTAACTCTGGCTTCATTCTTCCGAGAATTTCTGGAAATTTCTCTAAACTATGGCAATCATCTAGGTGCAGATATTCAATAGATTCCACATTAACGCATGGAAACCTCTTAAGGCGTTTACAATAAGTCAAATGTAACTGAATGAGTTTTCTGCAACTTCCCACGGAATGGTGAACCTCTTCAAGATTCTTACATTTACTTAGATACAAATACTCCAAATTTGGCATCCCCGTGAAATCTGGTGTTCGCATCAGGCTTTTAGAGTAGCTGAGATCTAGCTCTCGTAAAGACGGCAAATGCTGCTATTCAGAAACACAGAAGAATAAGAATTACGCTGCTATTCAGAACACAGAAATATTAGAGAATTATTCAGAACACAGAAAGAATCAAATGACACGAAAAATCAGTAAGGGCATTCAGATATGAGAATCAACACAGTATTTTGTGTGAAATTAGAAATTGTTTCACTTTATTTTTATATCGAGAGTACATGTTGAGAAACTAAATAAAAGTGTAAATAGAAACAAAAAAAGGTCAAAAATGTCTTCAACACATTAGAAATAAATCAAAAATATCTCACTCTCATTAATTCAAATTTGCTCCTAATGTTACTTTCGGGCTTGATATTTCCCCTATGACATTTAATTGAACAAGTAACCTTTATTTGTTGGTCCACAATTCTATGACATTTAACAAGTAACCTTTATTTGTTGCTCCTTAACGCATTAGAATAAATCAAAAATGCACTTTTGCCCCTATTTTGGGTTGGTCTTTAATTTTTACTTCTCAGGGCAATAATTTTTTAGGGGGGGCATAAATTTATATTTCGTATCATAATATCCCACAAGTTATGCCCAGCACCCTAAAAGAACTTATGCCCCATCAAACATAAGTTTAATTTCCAGGAGCAAAGATTAAAAACCGGCCCATTTGAAAGCAACACGTGCAAATAAATGAAGATACAAGAGATAAGCAGATCGAGCAGAAGAAAATAAAGCATATTGGGTCATGGATGAGTCGGGTTCTTTTGGATTGGGCCAAAATTTTATTTGGACCAATAAATAAGATTATGTGTGTAATTAAAATTAATTCAATGTCATATAATTATGTAGAGGGACAATTTTAAGTCCGTAAAGACTGTAAGGGGAAAATTTGATTCAACACGGGGAGAAGCATACATGTGTAATTTTAAAGAGAAAAATGCTACTCCCTCCGTTTCAAAAAGAATGGCCTAGTTTGACTTGGAACGGAGTTTAAGAAAAGAAAGAAGACTTTTAATCTTGTGGTTCTAAATTAAAGTTATGTCAAATGCACCAAAATGTCATTTAATCTTGTGGCCTTAAACATGTCACGTGGAAAGTTAAAGTTAAAGTGTTGCCAAAAAAGGAAAGGGGTCATTCTTTTTTTAAAGTTAAAGTGTTGCCAGAGTCTGCTTTGTTCTCCCGAATCTTTTTGCATTTTTACCACAAATCTTGAATCAAGTCATGCATTTCAATCTCATCATTTTTGGAGATGAACCCAAGAGATTTGTCAATTAAGACATCCAATCCATGTTCAGCTCCAAAATCACAGCTCTCAAGGATTTGCATGACTAGTTTTTTTCCTTTTCCTCGTAAGAGACATGCTATATCTAAAAATATCTTTTGCTCTTCAAGCTCTAACCCGTCATAACTTACTTTGAGCTTTTTAACAATTTCTAAACTGGAGTTTTTCTTTATTTGGTCTACAGTGCTTGTCCACTGAGTTAGGCTAAAGGAAGGCCTTTAGCATGATTTACTACCTCCAAGGAGAACTTCATAAAACGTTCATCTGGAATTTCTTTTCTGAAAGCATGTTGATTGAACAATTGAATAGCTTCTTGATCAGGTAACGTAGACACTTCATATATTGGATCATCCTTCTCTATCAAATGTCTATTTCTAGTTGTTACAACAATTCTGCTGCCATTGCCAAACCAACCAACATCACCTGCTAAATACTCCAAATGATCACCATGATCTATGTCATCAAGCACAATTAGCACCTTCATAGAACAAAGTCTACTCTGAATCATGTACTTTCCATCATACTTATTATTGACGTAATCATCTTTTTTCCTTAACAGTTCAGAGAGAAGGGTATTTTGTAAAGAATGTAGTTGATTATAATTTGCATTTTCTTTAACATCCGCAAGAAAACAAGAAGCTTTAAATTGATAAGATAGAGTATCAAAGATGGCTTTGGCTATTGTTGTTTTACCAACTCCGCCTATCCCCCAGATCCCTACAATCCGAACATCATTGATTTCTATCTGGAGTAGGGATTCGAGTTTCTCTAAATGAGCATTTATTCCCACAACATCTTGCAACGAAGATAAAGAATAAGCACTCTTGCATAATTTGGAAGAGATGTGATCGACGATCTGTTGAATATACTCTGCTTCGATCCTGCATAAATAAGTAGATTGATTGAGGAAAAAGTGAGAAAGTCAATTATTAGAGAGTATTTCAAATCGTTAATCAAATAGGAAACATTGTAGTTCATGGTAATAGCAACACTCTATAGTTGAAGTATGAAAGTTGTAAAACTGGAATAGTTTAGAAAGATTATTATGTATTCTCTTTAACTCATTTTGGAGGTATAGATTCTTGTTCTATAGTAAAATATGTCCAGGTTTCACAGAAGCATC
The DNA here is from genome assembly GCA_029582245.1 of Solanum etuberosum. Taxonomy (NCBI): domain Eukaryota; kingdom Viridiplantae; phylum Streptophyta; class Magnoliopsida; order Solanales; family Solanaceae; genus Solanum; species Solanum etuberosum. The sequence continues at coordinate 13,812 of JAJONR010007792.1, forward strand.
CATATTTGAATGGAAATAATTATTCCCATTACATTGAAAGCAAATATGTGTTTTTAACTTACCCGTCACGGATATCATATCCTTTTAGATCTGCGGCAGCAGTTAGGGCATTCCTCCATCCTTGCACCTTCTGCATCCCCTCATCACCATCATCCTTATACCTTAATTCATGTTTGGCAAATGCTTCTGCAAAGCTCTCACTTTGGTGTCGAACATGTGATGGATCCACATCATAGAAGATTGGTATGACTATTTGTCCATTTTTTTCCTCCTTGCATTCCATGATCTTCACTAGTTCATTCAAGCACCACCTCGATGTAGCATAATTCCTTGAGAAAACGACGAGTGCAACTTGAGAATCTTTGATAGCGTTCAAGAGTTCTTTTGGGATGGAATCTCCATGCTCTAGCCTTTTATCATCTTGAAAGGTGAATATTCCCCTATTTTTCAAACCTTCGTACAAATGACCCGTAAATGTCTTTCGAGTATCTTCACCTCTAAAACTTAGAAAGACATCGTACTTCCATCGAGGACAGTACTGTGAATTACTCGCAAAAGAGGAAGAAGATGCCATGGATTCAATTGTACTGTCTGAAATAGAAAACACAAATTGTGTTTATAGATTGTAGTTGTGATAATAGAAAGAAATTGTAAATTATGGATGAAAAAGTTTGTTTGTTTTTTTAAAATCTTAAATTATGTTAATGGCTTTCTTTGTCAACAAAAGCAGACAGCTTGACTTCAAAAAAAAAAAAAAAATCATTGAAAATAACTCAGAAAAAGGGTGACAAGCCAAATGAACAATACACATGAGTTGATATATTGTATCTTGCTCAAAAACAACTATTGTTACCTTGTAGAATGACCGAGAGTTGAAATAGAATTTTCATATTATATTAAATAACTTATCTATGATTTGATGTAAACACAATGCGAGTACTCGTTTCCTTGTAACTTTGCCAGCAAAATTCCTCAGAAAAACAAAGAGAACATCCAATAATTTTCCAACATCACTGTTTCCATGGGCTACTTACAAATAATCATTACTTCATTAAGCTTTATATGTTTAAATTAAACTTAATACTAGCTAATACAACTAATAATTAATAACTAGTACATTTTTTTTGCTAATATAGGATTACATTAGACTTCATTTCTAAGCCTAAAGGCAATGTACAACTCCAATTCTAAAATAACAAACAAACAACATATTCCTACTACTATTTGTTCTTTTAAAATTGGAGTTGTTACTCTCTTGAACTACTTAATCAACGATTAATTCCTATTCACAAACTACTTCAACCATGTGGATCGATTATGCTTCTTCAGTAGAATTTGATAATGGTGGAGAAAGTATTTGAGCTCTACATCCCCGTGGAAGAATAGTTGCTCTACCACGTAGTTCCCCTTTAGTCTGCTTGCTTATTTGTGATGTGAGACGACTTACTAATACTTCCAATGCTTCTTTCATCCATCCATTTTGGCATAGTTTTCTTGCTTCGCGCACATTCATCTACAAATTGGAAAACTACTTGTCAGCTAAGACGAAGATGTGATATTATTTATGTAATAAGACGAGTATATTATTGCATACCCAACTTCTTTCGCGAATCTCTTTCTCAGGCCAATAGTCTAGTTCCTCTGTTACTAACAGAGGAAACATATGCCCTTCATAGGCGGTGTCACCGGTTTTGTTCTCAAAGTACCATGTTCCAAGTTTACACTGCAAAATTAATCAAGAAAACCAAAAGATTGAAACTTGTTACAACCATTTATCTGATGTAGTTAACGCGAAGATTTTGTTTCTTATTTTTCATATAAAAAGAGATCACGAACCTCAACTTCACCTCGTACTCCAGCTTCCTCTATTGTCTCACGTTGTGCTGCATCCTCAATTGTTTCATCTTCTTCCCAACCTCCCTACCATAACAAGAAAAGAAATTTGTATTCAAAATCGAGACTTAAAAGAATGACATTTTACATTTCTCTCTTAACGAGTCGATATGATATGTAGTCACAGAAATGCCCATGATATGCTTTAGACCAGAAGTTTGAAAAGTCTTTCTTTCTTTTGTTAAACATTATGTTCAGTCAAATATCGTCACATAAGTAGAGTTTGGGAAAGAGGGAATAGTTGCTACCTTTGGGAATAACAATCCTTTGCCTTTTCTTTGTGGACTTATTAGAAGAACTTCAAATGCATCTTCATCTACCAACGATAACTCGATGAAGTCTTTATATCTGTAAGGTATACATCTGTGGAAAATACATGATCAAAGAAAACCGATATAGTTAATAATTCATCAAAAAAAAGATATTTCCACATGAAAATCATACAACAAAGTCAAATCCATGTGATACATCCATGTTCAGTAATAGTCTTTCACTATTAAAATCTAGAAAATGGTATCAAATTATGTCATAACTATTCTTTAATTAAACATAACAGAATGTCCTTTTTCCCAGGGGAAAAAAAAAGACATGTGATGAGTTGAATAAAGTTAGCCAAACACCACATGAATTTCTGATTTTTTTCAAGAAATCATAAAAAGAAAAAGAGATAACAAACAAACACGGAATCGGAATTTTTAGTTTATGGATTCTGAACCATAATTATGTTTTGCATATTGGGTTCTGAATAAATACTTGTTTGAGTCAAAGTTACTCAGTTCTGTCGAAATCATAACTACTGATATATTGCACTAAAGTACCAAAACAAGAATCTTAAAAAAGAAAACTTTGTAAAATCCAAAGGACAAATTGCATCCAAAATATCAAATCTTTGATGCCAAAAATATGTAAAAAAAAATCAACACATTTCTACAAAAAAAAAATTGTAGAAAAAATCAACTGAAAATGCCAAGGGGGTAAAAGTTGAATAAGTCAATTACAATTTGGAATCATAGAGGAAGATGACCAATTGACCATCTCTTTTGGTTTTTCCTTGAAGTCAACTCTCTAAAACAAAATCATTTTTTTAGAAAAAAAAAAAAGCATGGTTAACATTATTGTTTAAACAATATTGTTCCATCCCAGAAATTAAATCATGAAAACAAAACATAAACATTACATAGATTACCAATTAACATGAAATGCAAGAGAAAACTAAGAGGGTGGGGGTATGACTTTCACGTTCGATCGAACCTAGTAATTTTGGTCCAAACCATGTTATTCTCTTAAGAAATACATTAAATAAGTAGAAGTCATTAATAAGTTTCAAATCCTGACTCCGACTCATGAAACTTTTGAACAAAAGGTTCACAAACTAACCAACATTTTCGACATGAAACATAGATATACACCTTAACCAACACAAAAAGTACAAGAAACATCAAATTCTTAACTTATAATGTCACAACAAGTTCAGTTTAAATTCTAAATCTGTCTCTGAATCATTGATAAAGTTTCAAATCCCGACTCCACCTCACGGTGGGAATGAAACTTTTGAACAACAATTTCACAAACTAACCAACATTTTCGACACGAAACATAAATATACACCTCAACCAACACAAAAAAAATACAACAAACATCAAACTCTTAACTTATAATTTCAAAATAACAACGAGTTAAGTTTAAATTCTGAATCCGTCTCTTAGAAGTTGCACGTGGGTACGTACCCTACAACTTGGCGACGACCCTTGTTGTAACGTTGCAAATGCCGTCCGGAGCGTGACACAAGAACCACCATATCCTTCAATTCCATGACTTCTTCTTGCTTAAAAATGGTCTTTTTTGGTTCTTTTTTTGAACCAAAAAAGAAAATAATAACTAAAAAATAAACACTTTTTGAAATCAAACAAAACTAGGCTTGAAAAAAAAATATCAAGAACAGAGAAAAAAAAAAGTTGAGATTTTTTTTCTTTTTTTTTCTGTTGAAATGATTGGTTGTGTGTTATTAAAGGGCAAAAAACGGTTAACCATATATGAATAGAATTTTTCTTCAAAATGCTGGATTTTAAATGGTGCATTTTGGGGTGGCACGTGTGGGACCAGATCGGCACGTATGAACCGGTTCAGGTAATGAATCCGGTTTTTTTGTTATTATTATACCGGTTTGAGTTATGATATATGATTGAAAATAACTAAGGCCCACGCTAGTGGCATGGAGCGTGACTTTTGTAAAAAAAAAAAAAAAAAAAAATTGATGAGAAGGAAAATCCGTAGCCGCTACCCTTTGGGTGCGCAAAGGGTAAAACCCCCGCTCATATGTAATAGCTCGCAAACCATATAGGAGAGGTAACCTGCACTAGGCAAGTCCGGTGTGATGAGCTCGACCATAAGGCAAGGGGCTTTCGCTAGCAAGGGGTTTCGAACTTGAGACCTCCAACATGGAAGTTTCAAGCCCAAACCACTGGGCCACATAGTTCGGGTCATTTTGAGCGTACCTCGAGTAATTTTACGGAATACGTGTTATAATAGGCATGAAATAACTTTGGTTGTCAAAAATAGAACAAATGGGAAGAAATTATTTAGTGTTTTGTCTATGTTAGGTTTTGAATATGAGAACCTCGTGGTGTTAACCTGTACTTCATTAACTACTTGGTCATTGTGCAATTTTATCCCTAGTGGTTAGGGCGAGTCTAAAGGCTTCGTGTAAATGAAGTAGTAACTTTTATACGAATCTTACATATTAAATTAAGAAATTTCACCAAATATTTGATTATATTGGATAGGAACCTCAAAAACTTTGTATTTTTTTATTCTTTTCGTTTGTTGTCCATACTTACGAGTTACGGCATAACAAATATCTTTGCATTTTCTCTTACCAAGAAAAAAATGGTATCGTGAAATGGATGAATTTTACGTGTTTAAATATTTTGAGTAAAAAGATTCGATAATTCCTCGACTTTTGTCTATGATTTTAAATTATATAATTACGTCAAGAGAATAAATAAGATTATCCTTTTGATAAATGATTTATTTCCCCTCCTTCACAATTCCCATAGCTTTCTTAGATAATATAGATAAACTAAGGCCACACAGAAAGTTCAGTAAATTTCTTATTAAAAGAATAATAATAATTTTATTATTATTTTACGATGTATCAAGCTTTATTTATATTTCTTTCACTCTTAATAAGAGATATTGAATTCTCCAGAAAACAGAAAACCTTTTAGTAGGCAACTATTTACTTATTTAACCAGCTCCATTTAACATAAATTTAAATTTGTTGAATTTGCGTCTTAGACACTAAATGATTAAATTAAAATTACTATAAAGTTATCTATAGAAGCTTCTATGTTAAATTAGTAAGGGTGGATCCTCTAGACTTGTGGGAAAATTAGAAAAAAATAATAAGAAGAAAAATTAACATGCATGTTGAAAATTGGAACATAGTGAAGATATCAAAAATACATATAAACATATTAAATTACTACTGTCAATTGTAGGAGATCATTTGTTTTGTATCCTTAATTAATTAATTAAGAACGTTAAGAAACTTTTCTAGATGTATCATACTTATCTCACTCTCTAGAAAACTATAGTCAATTATTAATATCAATAAGCTAAAATTTTAAATAGGATTAATTATTTTTATCGAATATAACTTCTTTACTTTGTATAAAAAAAATTATCAGACCTTACTTATGAAATTAGACTGAATATGTTATTGTTATTTTTATTTTTTTTACAACCAATATAATATTTACAACGGGAATTCGAACCCTGAACGCAAAGAATATGTTATTGTTGTTGTTTGACTAACATTTTTTACCAAAGAAATAATAAAATGAGAAATTTGAAGAAGAAAAAAAATTAAAAAGGTATGAAAGCTAGGTTTTAGTTTAACACTTATTCGATTCAATTTAAGATGGACAACAATCATTAACCTAACTCTTTTTTAAAAAAATTAAAGGTTTTAATGATTAATAGAATATTCTTAATAATAATTAGATTTTGTTTGAATATTTCATAGAAGACTTAATAAAGACACGAAGCCGAATCTAACGTAATTAACCATGTTATTACTTATTAAATTAATAATATTACAAATCCATTAAACAACAAATAATAAAAAATAAATGTGAAGTTGAATATTCTTAATAATAATTAGATTTGGTTTGAATTTTCAATAATGTGAACCATGTTCCTTTTAATCACTTAATATATATTCATATATGAGACTATGATTATCTTAGATTCTTTGTTTTAGGAATTTCAACGATGTGTTTTTTTTTAATCTAGAAATAGTAATGGTGCATGTGAAAAAATATTCCCAATAATTTTTTAATTAATTAACCTAAGATCGAAATTCATTGTCATTAAATTGAACAAAGAGTTGAACGAATGATGGTGTTTTGAGTCATGATGCATTATGCTGATAAGATGTTAGGTTTGAATTCCAACGCATTTAACCTAACATATACACAATTTTACGAGGTCAAAAACGGTGGGTTAGAGTTTCAACGCTCTATGAGGATAAGATATGAGTTTCAATGTATTAACATGGCATAATGTGGGTACGTAAAATGTTTGGATTTGGATCATAATGCACCATAATAATAATACATTGAGTTTGAGTTTCAACTCATTACGGCCTAACACGACTTTATGAGGGTTATCGGACAATTGGTTAAGTCTAAGGCCAGAATAAAGATAAAAGCGACGTTCTGTTTAAGTTTCAATATATTATGACATACGTAACATATGATTTTTTAATAAAGGTAAGATATCGAATTTAAATCCTACAAAACTGTAATAATAAGACATTATATTTGAATCCCAATACACGACTTTATGAGATCAAAATATTATTAGGGTGCACATAATAACTTCAATCAATTATTTTATGAATATAAAGGGGGGTAAAGAGGATTTATCTTCCTATTTTACTATACATCCAAAAGCATTTGGTTAATACTTTCAATTAAGAGATTAATTTGACGTGGAACTTCAAGTACATTAGCCTAATAATAAATAAATAATTCTCAAGTGAAAAAGACAATTGATTTATTGGCGTAAATAAAATGATAATAAGTGTGTAAAGTCATGATGAAAACATATGCATGCACAATTATGTTGAATAATATTGACAAAACCAAATTAAAAGAGACTTATTATTACAAGAAAAATATTTCTAGATGAAGTGTGACCAAGTCATCATAAACGATACCGTCAACAGATGTGGTGCAGTAGATGAGGTTGTTTCTCCCTTAATTAAAAGACTCCAGTTTGAATTTTATATATGAAGAAAATCCTTAATAGGAAGTGTTTCCCTCCAAATGGGGCTTTACCTGACACAAATTCAAAGTACTTAAATTTTAATACAAAGTATCGAATACCGAATTTTTTTTAAAAAAATCTTCACAAAATGATAAAGAAAAAATAGAATACTCTAAACCAAATTGTCCTTGATTAATTCTTTAAAAATTAACACTTCAAACCAATTCTTATCTACTCATATTATTATTTTTAAGAATTAGAATACTGTAATAATGAATAACTACACTAGCTACAAAGCACCATAGAACAAAAGTCGATCAATTATTCCATGGTCATAATTGATGGTTGTGATAGAATAATAAATATTTATTTGTATATCATTAACTAATATTTTTATATTTGAATCCTGAAAATGAAACCTCATTTAGTAAAAAGCACTTCACTATTAAAATAATTTATCTAAATTAATTGAACTTCAAAATAAATTTTAGAAAACCAAAGAATTATCTAAAGCCCTATAATTTAGAAAATTGTTGAATTATTAGTGCTAGTTAAATATATGTGAATTATGGAAGGATTGGTCCACTTCTAGTTCAAGTGTCTCCTAGGAAAATTCCAAAACTTTGATGGAAATGACTAAAATTGAAAAATACTAATAAAGAAAATGTTTTTTTTATTTATTTTTCAAATCCACCTCAGCTTTCAAGATTTAATAGATATTTCAATAGGTGAAAGATATAAATATTACAAAATGTATAAAACTAAATTGTACTAAATAAATTAAAAAATATACACATATAGTGTATTCATAAAATCATAAAATGATAGTTTAATTTTTTTTATTTATGCATATTGTATATGTATATATTGTCTATCAAGCGTTTCATAATTTGTGAAATTGATATCTAAATATTTCAGACTCAATTGATGAAAAGAAACTCTTACAAGAGAATTTTATTTAACGAGAATCCATATTAATAACTCGATATATAAACCAAATATATAACATTATCATCAATAATAAATATGTCGATAAAAGACAAAATAATTTTTTTGTTCAATTAAAAAATGGACCGTCGTTGACTTACCAAATAACAAGTCTTTCACGTTTGGACAAAACTAGCCTGCCTTTGAGAAACACATTTAATTGCAAAACCAAAACACGTGAATTGGTCTTTGTTAGAACTTCATCCATTTTAAATTATTTGTCGTGTTTCTTTATACGTCTTTAAAAAAATATTAATTAAATTTTTTTTAATTATCTTATCCTTATTTTTAGTATAATATATAAGAGATGTTTCTTATACTTCAACTATCGTATATTTTGTTGTAGTTAGTGTTATGTATGTTTGTGATGCTTTCATTTTTGTTTATTTTCTTTCTGAATTACTTTGGATTATTTTTTTTAGCCGAGGGTCTATCAAAAACAAATTATCTATTTTTGAGGTAGGGCAAGGTCTGCATACACTCTATCTTTTTCAAACCCCACTTTCTGAGACTATGTCATTGTTGTTGTTGTCGTAGAGTAACATATAATTATTTTTCATTGAATATTTACTTTATTTATGTGTCTATTACCCAATGGCCAATATTATTAAAGTGTTAGTAATCTTTAAAAAAAATTAGTATTTAAAGGTAAAATGAGGGGAGGATATTAATTTTTTAAAACTTTTAAAATAATAAATAATTTGAGATACTAATTTCAAAACTTACGAAAAATCATTTGAGACGAAGGATAATAGTTATTTTTTTCATATCATTGAATTTGTGCCCTTTTTTAGAAATTGAAATCATCCAAATGAACGCATTTAATTTCCGCCCACAATTTCAGAAGAATTCTAAATTAATAGAACAGCAAATTAGGTATAAATATTAAAATTGGCAAGCTCACAAAATTTTATCTTTTCAAACTCAAAACCACCATTGACTTTTTAGAGAATTTTTTAATTTGGTAGTTACATAAAATGTATGAATTATTAAAAGATATAATATGTATTTAAAGTTAGGACGGAGACTTGAAATTGCATATAAAACACTTTAAATTTTTAACCTTCAAAAAATATGGTACAGCAGATAGGACTGCTTCTTCCTTAATCAGAAATCTCGAGTTTAAATATATAATTTAATTGTGTCTGAATCTAATAAACTAATACAATTAATATATTAATATAAATATCGAATACGAATAAATTTTAACCGATTTATTTTTATAGGTCGATCATGAAATATGCATGGTCGGTGTTAAAATAGAAATCTTGTCTCTTACTAATTTAATTTATTTATTATATTTAGATTTAGAGAATCAAGGTGCAATGTCGGTCACCTAGGTTTGATTTTTATGGAGAAAAAAAAAACTAATTTTAAGACCTTTTTTTGTGATATTTAATCTGGTCAATTTTACATTGAAATTTGATCTTCCCAACAATCTACTCAATTAATTGCACATGTACTACTTGTAATGGTTTTTCTCTTTTCTTGGAACAATAATGGTATAAATTATATACTTTATCCGTTCCTTTTTACGTATTCATTATTTTAAATTTTATTTTTTAAATAATAAAAAAAATTCATATTTTATCGTTATTAGTATTAATTACTTATTTTACAAAATCTATATTGAAAATCAATTAATAGAAATAATGTGATAAAATAATTATGTAAATTTTTATAATAAGTGCACCAATATAATATAACAAATAAAAATAAACGGACTGGGTCCGTCTAATTTTGTACTATATGGAAAGTTTGGTTTCCCATAGGGTTCACATCGGGATGCGTGCTTTAGTTAAAGCCTTGTTTTTAGGTCCATGGAGAGGAGGTTGCATGTGGAATATTTTTTCTGTTTTAATTTATGTGAAAATGTTAAATCGGAGATGAAATTTAAAGAGGAAATTTTGATCTAAAATAAGTTATATCGATTTTTATGATTATAACTTATAAAGCATTTTATTAAAACTAAAATTTAAAATAAAAAAAATTATCCTTTAACTTATATTCTTAAGTATCTTTTGTAAGGGATATGTCACATCCTAATAATATGTTGAACTAGAGAGAGTAGAGAGTATATGTTTATTAATTTCAAAAGTAGTTATTACTAAGGACAAAATAAAAAGAATATACTCAACTATATCTTAATTTGTAAAATGATAAACCAACCAAAGTAAAGTTAGTTAGACTTATGTTATTTTATTTATTCATGACAATCACAAGTTTTGAAAAATAGGAAGACGTTATTTAGTAGCATGATTACAAATATAAAAAAGATGGATAAAAACATTATTTTCTCATTCATTTTTTTATTTTTTTTTAGAACAGACTAAAAATGATATAAGCTTTAACGATCAGGAAATTTGCAATCCCAATGGCACATACAAATACTTCTCATGGGCTTATTGTCTTTATAACTTGAAAAAAGAAACTTCTCTTATTGCCATCTACTACTAAGTTGACAAAACTAAATCCAGAGAAACTCAAATTCGAGACCTTTGATTAAAAATGAAGGAGTACTTACCACTCCATCACCACTAGTTGATTCAATTATTGTCATCTACTACTAAGTTACCATTTTATCTCCTTTAAATTTCAAACAAAATCTAGAAACAAAAAGAAGAAATATCAATTTTGGAAAACTTATAGCAATTGTAGATGATACGTACCACAAATATAAGCAATAAGGAAAATAGAACAGCGGAAAGATACACCAAAGTTTTCCATTGAATAATTGAGTGAATAAAGTAGTCATTTTACCTTTATTTTATAATATAGACTTTGAGAGATTACAGTAATAAATAAAATTTATGATAGGAATCTTCTAGATTAATTACACTATTAAAGTACCATTTTCTATTCAATAATGTGAATTCAAATTCAAATTAAAGTATTCTATTATAGTGGAATCATTTTTCTACAACATTTTATCAAAAGGAACTCAAAGAACTTTGACTTTTCATTTCACATTTAAAATTAAACCGTTTGACTCTCGTACTATGAACATAGTACAAATTACAACTTTATCCATTGTACTAACTTTAAAACCAGATAGAGAAATTGTTTAGTTACAATAATTTCAGTTTTTTGCTTATTGTACGAGATGCACACAAGCTGAACCGTCAATAAATCTCATAATATTAAGAGTAGTCAACCAAATATGTAAGTGAAGGATACTGGAGGAAATGTGTTTTAACATACCTATACATCAGGATCATCATCAGATGTAACTTCAGACTGAGAATCTGCATCATCTTCCTCATCATCATATTCGTCGATTTTTATAGTGCTTTTGACAGTCATCTTTGACAATGCTGCAGTCTTGCTAGCCCTCTGTGATCGAGTACTTGTTACAATAGGATGAGTTGGAACAACAGATTGCAAGAGTTCTTCATCTGATGAAGATTCTTCGTCTTCCTTAGCTCGTCTCCTTGTACGAGTTGCTCTAGTTGATTTTGGTGCTGGAGTTGGCAGTACTTCCATTGACTCATCCTCGTCAAGTGTAATATCAAGATCCAACTTTCCTGAGACGTGATGAAAACACGTTAACAAAATTAACATAAGCAAATGTATATCTAAGAGATTCAACTGACTATGAAAAGCATCCGAGGGAATAAATCCATTTAACAAAATATCAACAAAGGATTTAGCTTGTATGAGCTCAGAGTAAAACTTGCAATAATAATGAGTATGACTCGATGGAAGCCTCATCAAGAGCTGATGAAGAAAAATGACATAGTAATTGATGTATTAAAGCCACTAAACGAAAAGTAGTTACCTAAAATAAGTTGAACTTCATCAGATGATAGCTTCAGGTCGGGAGATTTGTCTAAACCCTTTAGTCTCTCAGCCATCTGTTTCAACTCCTTAAGAAGCTCTTTTTCAGCTAGTAAGGTAACACGATTCAACAGCTGCCTCATTAACTTAACAGCCTCTTGTTCTGTCGGTCTAAAGTGAAGCAAGAATAGTGTCTTGCACAGTGCAGAAACATATGCTTTCTCTGAAGCTGTCTTCTTTGCATGGAAACTGGCTACCTTGAAAGAAGCCAAAAAAATATTCATTGCATTGAACAGAACAGGAACACTGGTAAAACCGTAAAAGTATTGTACACAGATATGTTTGTTAAACTAAGTAGGATGAGGGCGCTGAAGAGGAAGCTGTGAATAAATACCTCGGCAGCAATACGGATTGCAAGCCCTTCTTCCCCACTCTCGTACACAGAAGAAGGTTCAGCAGAATCATTGTGGTTTTCATCATCATTTTCGTTGGCTGGTGCAGTTTCCTCATAATACAAGGGAGCCTGCATCATCTGCACCATAAAACGTGATGCTTGGGTAGCACGCTTTCGCATGTTAGAGACCATGAATGAAGATCCTGTGGCATTGCCATTGATGCCTGGCCACAAAGAGCGCATAACCGGCATGAAAGCCTTGGATAAACATTTCTGCATTGCAAACCAGAAGTTTTATTTAATTAAAAAAAATTAAAAAAAATCAGATCTATCCAATTCTCGTATATTTTGCATGCACAAATTTGAAATTCTACAAACCTTGTGATTTAACGAGAGGGATGGATAATGCTCAAAGAATACAGAAAGGCACTGCTTTAACCTGTGAGGTAAGCTATAATCAGATGGATTTTCAGAAGATGAATACAAAATAAAGTGAACAGCAAAGAGATTTACCTCTCAAGTTCCTTATTCTCACTACAGAAATACAAGTTTATGAGCTTAGCTAATAGCAGAGGATTTGACAATGTAGGTATGCTTGGATACTTCTTACTTAGCAGAAGAATCTTAGCAAATCCCTCACCAAGAACTGTTTGAACTGTCTCATGTTCATCACCGTCATCAGAATCACCTGAATTGTGCTTCTCCAGTCCAGCATATAACAGGTCAAGTAATTCTATCTCCAAATCCTCACTTCCAATACTGAACTTGATATCAGATAAATTTATTTTATGATCTTGGAGTTGTGATGAGAGATCCTGGTTCATTGCTTTATCAACTATATTAGGAGCATGCCACAATCCAAGGTCAATCAATGCCTTAGAAGCCATAACAGTAATTGAAGAAGGACCCTTAACAAAAGAAGATCTTAGTTGCTTTACTAAATCTTCACTAGGTCTCCTTTCTAACAATCCAAAGAGACCAAGGCATCTAATAGCAGCCCTTTGAACATCTAAGTGGACATGTTTTGCCTGCATTTCACAACAATACAAAATATCTCAGAATTCTGTTAAGTAGATAACAGAGGAACAAGCAACATGAAACTGCAAGGTTATGACAATTTATCCATCTCATTACCAGAATGCAAGTGAAAGATGGAAGAAAACGGGATAGCAGACAAAATAGCTAAGGCAAAAAGAAAGATTAGAAAAGGTAACTTTTCCAAGATACAGACCCCAGGAAGCAATACAGAATGCAAAACGTCAGTTGGTTCTATTGCTTTCCCATGCATCCAGCGAAAAGACTGAGCATGTTCTAAGAGAAGGCTAATCACAGCAAGACAGTGCAGCCACTGCATGAAATCCGCAGTCCTCTCTCTGCAAGGTCTAGCATGTTCCTCCACTACTCGTAAAACTACTTCTTCGAATTCTCCTGGAGCTGAATGGACTTTTCTTGTCAACTCTGCCACAGCAGCAGCCCAATCTTTATCACCACCAAGATTGATACCATCTCCTATGACAACCTCATTGTCATGCTCATCTAATTCACGATCAAGAGGTATGTGAAGTAACTCCTGCAGAAATCCATTCGCAACCCTTCTGTTGGTAATGTCAGAAAAATCAAGCATCGCACCAAGCAATAGCAGCTGGCGAGAGGCAAATCGGTAATTGATTCCTGCAATAATCAAGTACTATCATTGATAGCACAAAATGGAAGGAAAAGATAACAGAGGACAGAGATCTAAAAAATTTAAGAACTACAAACAAGTTCCTCACCAGCAATTGTGTGAGCTTTAATCAATTCAACATAATCACCAATAGAAGCAGGAAGAACTCTGTCAAGAAGATCATTTTTATCTGATGCTTCTGCTGCATATACAGCAGATTCTGTGCCCATTGTTGTAGCAGCTTCAGAGCCCTTTGCCTGTTTGGTAATCATATTGAATATTAACAAGATGGTAATAAGAAAATATTGGCACTATGCATCATCCAAATAAAAAGTTCATATACAGTAACATATCTTTTGCGTGTGTAAGATAGGTTAATAGCAACAAACCCAGAATTAAACCTGCTATCTGTGACCCTAATTACCCAGAAACGTTATACGACCAATAGCAGTAAACGACAACTAGGTTTGCCTCTTCAGTTAACCAGAATACTCAAGCCTATGCTCAAATATGTTGCTACATACTTCTACAGGAAAATTCAGAAGTAACCTGCATCTTTACTTTGGACCTTCATCATTAACATTCACATAATTCAAGTTGAGGACATAAATGACCTCAATAGACTCAGATAGTAGCAAAAGAACTTATCAGAGCAAGAATGACCAATTCGTACTTATTCAGAGTACCAATTACATGTTCTTCTTTCACAAAAAATAGAAGTCAAATACAGAACTGATAATCTGAGTTATCATAAGAAATGAACTAATCAGGACAGCATGTAGTACATTGTATAGCATAATACATATGCTTCACAAATAATACACAACAGTTATATCACTAGCCTGTTATCATGCAGGTAATCAAAATAGATTTGAACTGATTAAATTCCAAAATTTAGCAGAGCAGACCAAGGCTCTATAAGCTGGATCTATGAATTTTGAAATTAAGTGTGCACATATCACATTATGCTCTACCCCAACCAAGAAATATATATATATAACTTCATTCCCTATCCATATCATGCAATCCAAGCAAACCACTTTGGCAAGCACAAAACACATTAGAATTTACATCTAATCTATTCAACTGATGTCATCAATTTGTGATAAGCCACATTTTTTGTTGAATAATGTCCATTTACTGCTCAGATAATTATGGTTAAACAAGTTAGGTTGTTCATTTATTTATGGTTTTAATCTTCCAGTCAGGCTCTTGAAACATTATAGAGAAGGTAAATGTTGGAACTACAGAACAAATAACTTCCTATGTTTTAAGGAATTTTGAGCCGCAAGATGTTACATCAAGACAGTTGAAGACATAACATGAGACCTGATAAACAAATAATAAATACCCACTTGTGCCTCCATTTGCAAGTGTCTACAGACAGCTCTCCAGAAGAAAGCAACTTCTGCTTCCATGAGTTGGATGCTAAGATTGCATTGACCTGGTATGCAGAGAGAATATGCAATTAAATCTTAGAACTGCGTGCATAAATTGCTCCAGGATTGATGAAACAATCAATTTTATGAAGAATAAAACAAACAAAAAATGAATATCTCTAGCAATATACATAACCTGAAGTTAAACTAAGTAAGCAATTTGTCATTCTATTCTTCGATTTCAGAGAACTTAGATCAAGAATTACATTTAAACATAGTTTCTTATTAAAAAACAAAACCAATATCTTGCATTATGAACCAATATGCATACCAAGCCATTCTGAGAAAGCAAAAGAAGTAGCCATCAAATAGTTTAAATTTCTAAGATCAACCTTCGACAGAGTCATTATTTGATCTAAGAAACTGCCTCATACTTTGACCATCTTGTAACTTAATCAATCCTGCTTTTAATAGACTGTCCATTGCAGACTCTCCAACTGATTCATATGTTTCCACATCAAGATATTTAAGTAGTTCTAGTGGGTCCCCATTGCAACACTTGGTGAGCCACTCATCTTTCAGCATATTAAAGCACTCCCTTACAACAGATGAAGCACGATCAGCAAGTCCCCTCTCCAAAATAAGTGTTCTGAGCTTGATGCTGCAATATGTAGAAAACACTAACATGTCATAAGATACCCTATGAATTGGAACCTACTAAAATGAGTAGAAATAATTAAAGCATCTTTTTAACACAGCTGCATACATCTAGCCAATTGTATGATCAACCTTACATAATGAATCCATCATATGAATCTAAATGAAGTTGAAAGCATCTATTTACATTAATGCACAAGCACATATGTATTTATAATTTAAAACATTCTATGGTAACATACTTCAGTGTTAACATTCAAATTGTGCTACATGTTATACTTAGTTGAATAGTAATAGGTCTTAACATAAAAATAAAAATAGTGAAAGGTCCTAACTCTTCCAACCTAAAGGCTAAAGCAACTGTAAATATCTACACAACACTATGCATGTGAGTTCAAAAATATTCTGTCAAGCAGAAAGAAGAAAAAGACAGAAGACATTGTGTGTGTGCGCACGCATGTGTATATGTATGTATATAACGACACATACACACACACACAGAAGGAGAGGGAGGGAGAGAGAGATTGAAAGCACCAAAGATTCAAAACCTTAGGCAGCCTAATGGTTATTAATCAGGAAACACAACTCTCAAGCTTGTGTATGAAGTTAGATTTTCTAAAGTATACCAGATATGAGCAGTACACATTTGAATCAACATGCATATGGTACCATTTCCAACTAACTATGTATTCTGATAACAAGGCTTCACTGGCTGATAAAATATCTGGCTTATGCTCACAGCACAAAAAAAATCAAAGAGGCATGTGTCCCTTTTGGTTCTGAATTAAGTTATGCAAATCTAAGCTACAATACTTTCAGAGTTAATGCACTAACATGTGAATGGAATTTAACAAGATATCAGGATTACAAAAGATTCTCAGCAGAACATTTGTCCAGGTAAAATCAGGTGGCCATCACGATTTTTGTGTTTGGAGCTGTACTTGTATGCTTGTCAGAAACCCTCTCATATTATAATGTCCCAGCAACAGTTTCTACTGATGTAAAAGTAGGAGACGAATCTGGTAATATTAACAGACTACTCTAAAAAACAAAAAGGGGATATGTTATAGAATTCTCTTGATATTGACCGAGAAGCAAACAAGGGCATGAGATACTTGGATAGTTGGATATAGATGAGGCTTCTTGTTTATTTTAGGACAAAATGCGAGGAGTTAATTGTAGTCAGCAACAGGAGAATATCAGGGAGAGAAATCAGTTTGACTGACACCAATAAAAGTTCTATGTGTACACATAATCACAGACATGAAGTATATTCTTTGCAGGAATTTTGATGATAGATGAAAGCTGCACAAAGTAATGGAGAATACACATTTCTCAGTGATCCCAAAGAAAAGAATGGATATCATCCCAAGACGAAGCAAGGGGAAGTCAAAGATGATGCATATAGGCAATGGATTAAAGTTACCTGAGGCTCTGCAGGGGAAATTTACTAGCAATGACGCAATAAGCTGCTTTGCGTACTGATTCACTCACATCCAGAGTACACTCAATTACTGCTGCAGAAGATGCATGAGATGGCGGAAGGCATAAGACAATTGTTCTACGGACATCCTGCAGAAAATGCAATGTAGAGGAATTCATCAATTCATTTGGATATAGTTACATTAAGACCTTTCAGGAAGTTTCATTTGACGAAGTAAAATATGCATGGATGGCTAGATACTGTAGATTCTTCACTAGTATTAGGTAATATATAGACAAAATGAGTTGCAATGTTGCATAACGATAGTTTTGAGTGATACTTATTGAAGTATGATGCATCATTTTCATCTAAGGAGAATACATTGCTTACACATAGAGGTAAAAAGACTCACCACATTTTGTTCAAGAGGAAGTGTCTCCAGAAATAG
This sequence comes from Solanum etuberosum, assembly GCA_029582245.1. NCBI lineage: Eukaryota > Viridiplantae > Streptophyta > Magnoliopsida > Solanales > Solanaceae > Solanum > Solanum etuberosum. The sequence goes on from JAJONR010007792.1 coordinate 31,707, forward strand.
TTCTAAAATGTCAACATTTTCTGTGTCATTCACGAACCGTGAAAGCGCCCTCACGGAAAAAGTACGGACAGCAGCAACCTTATCACCAACACGCAATTTCATGCACTCTAAAACTTCATCCCAAAGATCAGAGCTGACTTCTGTGTCATCTGGCAATCGTATTATGATCTAGAAGAAAAGAAAATCCTTAAGGAGATTACTACTTACAAGAAGATATTAATTATTCTACTACTGATCAAGTTAAAAGTTGGACAAAAACAGAAGAAAGTATAAGCTCGTATACTTTCATAAGAAAGAGAAACTCCTAAGATCAAAAGTAACCAAATTTTGAAACAGAGAAGGGAAATTACCTTACTCTTTGGATTAAACTTGTAACAAGAGAATACATATTGCGATATTACATAGATCATTTAGTATGAGAAAATTTGAATTCAATCAACTATAACCAGTTACAAGCTAGTTGGGGTCAGCTATATGAATCATTTAAAAGGAATTCACTCTTTTCGGGCAATTTCATTACAATAGTAATAATTATATTTAAAAACAAATTAAGAGTTCTTTGTAGCTAGAGATTCTATCTCTCATACATGACCTGGCACAAATACGATTTCTAACCAAGGAAAAGGAATCCTAGCAGATATCAAACTTAATGTAAGTGTAGTACAGCTAAATCAAAATCTCAATTAACTGGTATTACCAATATGGATCTTTAACTTTTTTTCCTAATCTTATATAAATTTAAACTAATTCAAGAGAACATAAATCCTTTTCAACTATTTCTTTGCTAGTGATTTTAAGTCTAACTTGTCCCATTTAAGCATTTTATAACCATCATGGTGTCTCTCATTTTATCACTATGTTTGCTACTTACACCCTCTCTGAGATGTGATTGTTTCTAGTTATAAACTAATAACAACAGTGTCAAGTTAGTCTGAGGTTCTTCCTCTACACAAGAATAAATAAGCTTTAGAGCACGTTATTCCTCTCTTTGTAATATGAATGTCTCCCAAGCAACTAGATATATAAGTACACACCAAAACTCAAATTGATGACAACAATATAGTGAAATACAAAAGTTGGCTTCAAGTACAAGTGCAGTAAGTGTCATAAACGCTAAAAAGAAGTTTCCTAATATCTATAGCAGGTAAAAGTTCAGATTTTCAGATTTGAGGTGTGGGCAAAGCTGCACTTTTTAATACATTCATCACTTCCATCAGATACAATATAGGACGTATTTGCTTTGTACTCTTATCATCTTCTTTTCTTGGCTGTCATACTTTCTTATAATCCTGCTTCTAATTATTCTCTCTACCCCATGACAGGGGTAAGGTCCGGTTACATCCTACCCTCCCGGACCCCACTTGTGGGATTCAATGGGTAATTGTTGTTGTACACTATAGGAAGTGTGTAAAACAGTAGCCAAAAGAAGCAATGTGCTCTAAGGAGATCTCTTCTTAGTTCATATTAATGTGCTTTAAAAAACTACCTTGCATCACAACACTATTTACTTATCAGAATTCAAAACAAAATAGAATCTTCCTGCTCTCGCGCTCTCCACTCAGCAAATTGACAATTGTGAAGTATTTGAAACCTAGAGTTCGAGGACTTTCCTATCCAATGCTTAGTTCAAATATGTATGCAAAATAGGCGCACAAAAATGCATATAGTACACATTTTTCACTAATTTTAGAACTTTTAACCATACATACCTCAGAAATTATCTGGCAAGCCCTAATCCTAGCAGTCTTATTGGCTGCTACAGCTGCCACAAGCAAGAACTTCAAAAATCTCTCCAAAAACTCATCACAATCCGAAGCACTTTTAGCATCACGAGCAGTAGAAAAAACAGTAACGAATCTAATGATTCGCTCAGCGGAAGCAGTACGACGCTGAAAGTCAAATATAGGCGTTAACGCTCTCGAAAATGCATCGAAAAACTTCTCCGACGACTTCGTAGCAGAACGGAGAGCAAAAAGCTCCTTAAGCTTCCGTAGATGCGTTGCCTGAGACGATCGAGCATCGTCTAAAACCCTAGCAACTTTTTCAGTCAATTTTTGCTGCAATTCTTCTTCGTCTACTACTGGAACTGGCATTTTCAAACAATTTTTGCAGAAAATTCTTCGATTTCTTCTCTCTGGATCTGCTTGAGAGTATATTTTTTCGGTAGAATTTTTGTGGAACTGATGAATATGGCTTTCAATGAAATGATTTTGAATTTTTGGAGCGGGAACTTTTTCCATATGGTCCATTGTACTTTATATAAACTAAATAAAAAAAAAATATGGTTAGACTATTGGCGTGAATTCAAATTTAATCACGTCTAGATGTGGATATTGGTTACTAGATCATCGTTAGTACTAATAAATTTACCACCAAAGGTTATGTTTGGATCGTGTAATTAAATTGTCTTTTATGAAAAGTGTTTTATTTAAATTGAATGTTTCAATATTTGGATAAATCGAACTTCATTTCGGACATCGAGTGAGAAACAAAAATTAAATTTCAAATATTTATTAGTCCTTATAATTTAAGTGTTTGACTTTTTATGAATTATATTTGCATAAATTTATATATTAGAAAATATAAGTATTTTATGTCAAATTCATATTGTAACGATGGTACGGTTTCATTTTAGTTTAATTTTTTGTTTAATATTTATGGAAGAAGTAATCACGACCTTCCTTTCAAATTTGCAAAGGTATATTGTTTTTGTGTTTTTTCCTCTTGGATTTCAATTTTTGATTCAATATTTTTATATAATATATTACAGAGGAAACAATTTTAGCAAATTAGAGTAGAATGTTAGCAAGTAGGTTAGTCAGTTGTCGCAAATAAATATTATGAGATAAGTATTGAAAACACTCCTAAACTGACCGTCTTAAAAACACTTTCTACTTGATTAACTGAACTTAGATACACCCTGACACCCTCTGATCTGTCACATGACGTAGCAAGTGGTCTCAAACTCATATAGGAGCATGAGACTCTTAATAAAAAATCGAGAGAAGTGTTGAAAACTCCCCTAAACTTGGCGAGAATTTAAGGATGTATTGCACTCATGTTTTGAGATAATGGGTGTATTTAAGTTCAGTTAGTCAAACAAATAGGTGTTTTTAAGGCGATCAATAGTTCAGAGATGAAAGTAATAATTCGCGTCAAGTTTAAGAATATTTCAATACTTCTCTAAATATTATAAAATAAAAAATAAATTAAAATAATTAAAATATAGTAAAAATTAAACAAGTTGAGATTTGATCTACATTTTAGTTCATATCAATCCAAGTAACTATCATACGGGTTATTATTCTATTCATTCATTAACATAGTATATTTTAATTTGCCTAAATTAGCTCAATCTTGCCATTTGCTAACTAAATATAATTGAAGTGAACAATTATTTTTGAAGCGAATTGTTAGGTTTGTGATGGAAGACTTTTTGGAGATCTCAATACATAATTTAGTACATATAGATTTTTATTTAGTACAAATGTTATATTTTTGGTTAGTTGGTTACGTCTTAATCGAAATGCATATATTTATTTCATATAATATGTGTTGTTGATCCACTAATACTACTTTCTTGTGGTTTATCTCTCGTCTTTTATTTTTGACGTGCTTCTAGCTATTTTTGTTTGTTCAATGACGTATTTAGGATTTTCAATAAGTGATGTTTATATATTTTTCGGATAAAGTATGGATTGTAGTAATCTCCATGTTGTTGTTGCACATATATATATATTCTTATTTTATTCTCTACCTTGCATAAGAGAATATATATAAATTTCTTTCATGCGATTAGTTTTGATATTATATGAACTTGATCAATACTTCCGTCTAGACTCTAAAGACTATACCCTCGGTTATGATTTATATCGAGCCGTGATAAGGAATATGCTGATGGAGAAGATGTTCCTTCTATTCCTTTGGAGGAGTTACTTGCTCATATTGATTCGAGAGATATTGATATTGAAGAAGATGGCATGAGGGTGTGAAATGGAATGTCCACACATATGACTTTTTCAAAGAGTTATGACTTTTATAAAGAGTTGCGATTTTTCTGAAAGATTGTGATTTTTTCAAAGGGTTATGACCTTTATGATAAGGAGCAATAAGCACATGTTCACACTACTCTTTGTTGCCAACAAACAGAGGGGTCTCCTCTCACTTTTTAACAACGATTTTTCTGAAATTCTTCTAAGTCTGCACAAACAAATTCTAGTGTACTTTACTATTGTTGAGTGGTTCGCTGACGTCGTGATTTTTGGTACCAATATACCTGTGAGTAAGATCATTCCGTCCTGGAGGATATATTCCATTAACCTCGAGTACATGAGGAGATTAATTTCCTTAAGGTACATCGTGTATTCAATGGTTCGATTTTCTTCTTTTCAATATTTGTTCTGTTTTGTTATAGATTATATTTTCTTTAATGATTTTAACATTCTGAAATATACTTTAAATTTTATTGTCTCTTACAAAATTTTACAAAGTTATATCTTAGTAAATCAGATTAAACAACCGTGGCAACTTGATTTCTTTCAAACTCCAAAATCTCTTTAATAAATCGAGACTTACTATAGAGTGTTATTTTATATGGATAATGGATGCAAAGACTAGAGAGTGTATAATTGTATATAATTTTTAAGAGAATATTTCCTTTATCCAAAACATATCTTCCTCCTTTATTATTTATCCTACTATTGACATCTGCATTTCCTGTCATATATTTATCCTACTGTTGACATCTGCATTTCCTTCATATGACAGGAGTAGAATTTTAAACTCAGACAAATTTTGTTGGTCGAAAAGTCTGTCCAATGGGTAAGCAAAACATCTAACATTAGGCTCAACGACCCAACAGGAGAAACAGGAAATGGTTAAATATGACTAACAAAATATAGTTAAAATACATAGTTATATAAAAAACTGTCACAACAAAAAAATACAACTACCTTGTTATCGCCTTATGTTCAAGCCAAGCAAATCTCAGACATGGAGGAATGGTGGCTATTTATTTTTTTCAAAAGTTTTTCTAGAGAATCATGGTAAAAAGAAAACAAATACTATAATTCCTCATCAAATTCAAATAAATTGTAAACGTAGCACGATTTCGACATATTCTGAGAAACAGAGAATAAAAAACTCAAGTTATAACAATAACGAGAAAGAATACTTGCAAAAAAAATTAAATAGTTATTATCACATCAAGTTAAGCCCGGAAAAATTAATAGAATTAAGTACGAAAAAATTACCTAGGAAGCAAAAATTGTATGGTTAAGAGACTTTAGCTCAAGAAATTATTCTGTCGTTTGAAATTTTGCAATACTAATCTTATCACTTCATTATTTTACTACACCATATATATTATAAGTCAGAAGCTTCTATAAGCCCAATGTTGAGTTACCAAAATGTTACTCCTTAATTTATAGTCACGTTTCAATTTTTCACTTTTATATATATATAAATATATAAATTAATATACGAAAAAAAATATTCACTTACTATTATTTTGATGGACGGCTAGGGTATTTTGATGGACGGCTAGGGAAAGTGAAGTGACTCGATCGACAAAAAAGAAGAATAGCCTCCCTAGAGTCTGACAAAATATAAAATTAAGATGTAACTTCGAATAAATAGGATAAACCAAATGGGCCTAATATAGTTGAAATCAGATAGTTGAGTTGGACCAATATATGTTTCTTTTAGATTGGACTTTTTGATGGGCTGAACCAAGAAATGCAAGTAAGAATCCCAAATCAAATGTGGAAATTCAATTATGATCATCATAATCTTTTTGAAAAATTGGATAGTTAAAATTGGCAATAAATAGCCCACTTATAATTCTTTAGCAAAAAAAAAGATTTTTGAAAATCTATTTGGCATTTATTAGCCATATTGTCTTTTACTCGAAAGTGGGGTTTTTTTTTTTAAAAATTTTATCTTTTTACAATTTCTTCATACATGCATATACTCTGTTTTTGCTTAAATTTTCTCCCAATGTATGATAATATACTAAATCATTTCTTTTCATTGTTCTTGACTATATTTACTCTATCATATATATATTGAATCTGTCATTTGCCAAAACTATATGGATTTCTTTATTGTGGAATTGAAGATTTCAATTTAATTGGGCAAAGATTGAGATTATAATGTGTTATTTTTTTATATTTATTTTCATGGGTAAAAGGGATCTCATGAGTTTTTTTGGAAAAATAAATCTTAATTCTATATTTTTTGGTGGTATAAGTACAAAATAGTGTGTAACTTGAATGTAGAATCTGTTTATAGAATTTTATTTACTGCATTTATATACATTTTTTACAAAAAGTATTTGAAGATGCTTCATTAGTAAGGCCATTCGGTTTGAATTAGTAAAATATAACACATATAATAATTGTATACATGATTGTGTATACATTGGTGTAAAGTCATTCAATTTAATGTATACAACTACTAATTGAATCAATACACGAATTAGTCATATTTAATGTATACATTGCAGCAGAAACCATACGTTTAATTGTATACAAAAACTAAATGAATGAATACACAATATTTTTATGTATACACAAATTTATAATGTATTCATAAATATTCTTTGAGTGAAACATTATGAATACATACTGAACTGATTGAATACATTAGCCTAATAAACTCGTTACATAAGTATATACATCATTCATTTTAGAGGATGCATAATGTATACATAATTGTTTTTTAAAATTGATAATACCTTGACGTATTTAAACTTTTCACCTTAAATTGAAACATCATCCGAATAACATAATTATTTTTATCATAGATATTAGAGAGAAAAAGTTGTTGTAAACTTGACATTCTATTAGTATAGTTTTAGTGACACACTCAATAATGTTGCATTCATTAAAATATATAGTCTCTCGGACAATCACATGATTATAACCAATAAAATATAAAGTGTTTGTGTCGTTGACACCAATAGTAATCAAATTGGTATTGGCAATTCCATTAAATCAGAATATGAACAAATTGCATTTTGAAAAAAGAAAAATGTATGTACTTAGATTGGTTTTAGCCCTTCCAATAACTTGCCTTAGTACATGTATTTCCAATTTAACACAATCACCATCCACTAAATTTGGTCTCAATCACAAGTGACATAATTTCTTTGCTTTAAGTTATTTATTATTACTTATATTATAATAATATAATGTTTCTTTTAGTACATTCCACTTTGTCCAAAAAGTTTGGGACTTTATACATATGAGAATATCTATTAGATAAGCATTGTTGCTTTAGTAGTTTGCACTAGGCAAATCAATGTGAACATTCTTGATTCTTTTTTACAATAATTTCTTCTAGAATATTTTTTGAGGAATAGTATATTCTTGAATACAAAGCTGTTAAAAGAGAATCTTATTTTTTCTCTTTTGTTTTGTTGAATGAAGAAATAATTAAAAAAATGAGTATAAGAATCGTAGAAATAAAATGTGTGTATGCTTCTATTTTTTTCAAATTTTATCTATAAAATTACACTATGTTTCTTTATGACAAAAGAGACATTTAGTGGCAATTAATTTCTTTTTATATTTTACCGTAAAATATTTAACGGTAATTGAATTAATGTTATCGTGTTTAGAATCATTTTTAGTCTTTAATTACATTTACAAAAGGTGATGATTATAAAAATACATATTTATTATGCACTCTATTTGTTATAGTGTTTGATGTTGTTGTAGTCCAAATCTAACGTTTAAACTTATAGAGGGTAAATGCATAGTCAAATATTATCTCATAAGATTTATAATCATTGTAAAAAAAAAATCTAATACTACATATTTAAATATTCGCAAGTAATATCCCTTGTAAACAAAGAATTTGTGATGCATCGATAAGTAGCCAAAACCTAAGAGAATATTGCTCAAATCGATACAAACAATGAATTTATTTCTTGTTATTATCACCATCAAATTATCATTATCCAAAATTATAGACACAAGATTAGTCCCAAAAAAGGAGTTAACTCATATATTATTTTCTTTTTTTAGAAAAACACTATCGATCATATCACATAAACGATAACTATATAGAATCGTTCATATAAAATGAGATTATTGACTTGAAAATAAGGTATGGTTTCTATTTTTCCTTTTTTGGCTCTTCAGTCAAGATTGAATATCCTCATTAAAGTCCGATTAATTATCTGAATTTTAAAATCAGATTGAATATCCTCGTTAGAGTTCAACTAATTATCCAAATTTTACCATCAATACTTTCCGTATTTTCTTTCATTGGCCAGTTAGCACTAATAATATATATCTCCAATGAAAAGTTAATTATATGTCATTTTTATACTATATATTTTTATTTTTATTTTATGTTTTTAATTTATTGCATTGTCAAGTGGCCATGTGATTATTTGATTCTTATCAAACAGTCTGATTGACTTCCATGTGCATGACCAAATTTACCACATGAAATGACAAGTAAATAATTACAAAAATTGGTATTATAATAGTAAGATCCGATATGTTATGTTAATTGTGGACCAAACAAAGCTTGCTTAATTAATTATTTGTATACTTTTCATTAATTAATTATTCTTGTTATGATCAAACATATCTTTTAACTTTATGCCCTGAAGACATACTTTGATTTGGCAGCAATTTTTTTTTATCTTACCCTAAATATTTGGTTGCTTATTGAATAGAGCAATTATGTTTGAAGTCAAGGGCGTCATTTTATTCTTGTAACATGTTTATGTCGTCTCTTTGTGTTATAGTATAAATTCAAATTCAGTCAAATAAATTAAAATAATTTATTGTAAATTATATAAAGAATTCACGACCTGACTTGTTTAAATTTACATTGTGTATAATTTATTCTCATACGTCAAACTCAAACTATTTCATTACAAATAGAAAAAGTCTAATTTCTATCCATCTCACTACCTTCCTCGATGATAAAATTGAGATAGTATTGTACTATTAGGCACTCTTGTATTCACTACGACATGGAAATGACAACACGAACATGTTTACATCGTCTCTTTGTGTTATAGTATAAACTCAAACTCAGTCGAACAAATTAAAATGAGTTTTTGTAAATCATATAAAGAATTCATGACTTGACTTGTTTTAATTATATTGTGTATAACTTTTTCTCATACGTCAAATTCAAAATATCTCATTACAAATAGAAAAATATAATTTCTATCCATCTCACCACCTTCGTCGATGATAAAATTGAGATAGTAATGTAATATTGGCCCTATTGAAGACTCATTAATTATTAATTTCAACTTGAAGGTGATCTTGACTTTTTCTTAATTAGCCATTTATAATAGAAAAAATAATGCCAAAAACAATTGTTTCTATTAATTGCCAGGAGTGACCTTCATCTAGTTAAGATTTATTTTGAGCCCCTTTCATTCAAGTCTCTTTCAATTGAGTCTTATAAATAATTTTATAATCTTATTCAACAATAATGGGGTATATTTTTTTTTTCCACAAGGATCGTAGTGGGATGGATGAACTACTTTCATCATTCATCACAAATCTCGTGATCTCAAGTTTGACTGTATGAGTATGGAATGGAGGAGATCTTTTCAGAGATGAATTAAGAATTTAAATGAATGAGTTTTAGTTCGAAAAAATGTATTCAAAATTAATTATTTATACTTGTAAAAAAAATACATATATAAGGTCCAAGTTAAAATTATTAGGTTCATCCGAACTCAGACTCGATCCTCTACATTTACTCTTGAAATCTAATGGTTACAAAATAGTAGAATCAAAAATAATTTTCACAAATTGAAAGTAAAAGAATTGTGATGCTAGGATTAGACAAAGCAAACTGTCAAATAATTTACATTAATATTGAGAAAAAAAATATTATTGTTTAGATTCAGACTCGATCTTAAATTAAACTTTATGAGTTCAGTTTTAAAATTTTAACACTAAATTCAATATAATTTGAAATTATGGGTTCTAATTTAATATTTGAATTTTTTTAAGGAACATTCACATATATAACTATCTTACGTGTTGAAAATACTGATCTTAGTTGAATATATTGTACGAAGGTTGCATCCACCTTTGATTAAATTCAAAAACCGATAATATTTAATTTGCTCTAGCTACATACATTATTGGGAAAAAGGTCTGAAATATATTCGAACTTTGACCGAAATTGTTGTAACAATCCCAAACTTTGGAAATGACTTTTTACCCCCTGCACTATTTAATAGTCTATTTTAAAGGTATATATGTGTCCACGTGGACATCTTAAATATTGCATCATTATAAATAGTAACGTGTCCAAGTCTAAACAATGACTCAAACTCAAATGTGCATGATATTAACCAAGTCTAAACAATGTTCAAACTTGGTTCTTGTAACCACCTTGGTTAGCATATCTGCAGGATTCTCTGTCGTATGAATCTTCTCTAGGAGTATCTCCTCTTCTTCGAGAATCTCCCGCACAAAATGATAGCGAACGTCAATGTGCTTCGTCCGTGCATGAAAGACTTGATTCTTCGCTAAATGAATAGCACTCTGACTGTCAGAAAATACTTCAAGTTGTTTCTGACCAA